>BSAI01000104.1:24651318-24729331 GCA_036245035.1 Adrianichthys oophorus
GGGAAGTTTAGCATCTATAATCTTCATAACTCTTTGTATAGCAAAAAAGACAATTTTATTAAACTGGAAAAACAAGAAAAATATTAGTGTAAGTCATTACATGAATCTACTATTGGATCATATCAGCTTGGAAAAAATGTCAACTAAGAGCTCAAATAACTTAAAAGGAATTCGGGCTCTCTGGTCTCCCATAGCTAACTCTATAACTTAGGGGGCGGGATTCCTGGGTGTCGCCGCGCCTTGACTGTCTGCCGGGGTCGGGGCCTACCTGGTGCCTGGTGGGGGCAGGGGGGGCGCTGTTGGTCGGGGGGTCTGGTCCGGCGCCTGGGTGGGGCAAGCGCGGGGACCGCATGGTCTCCCGGGCCTGGGCGTGGGGGGGTGTGGATGGTGCATTGGGTGGGGGTCTGGCTTGGCTTGGGGGGGTGGTCTTTTTGCGTGGGCTGGGGGGGCTTGCGCGGGGCCCTGGCCCTGGGGGGGTCTGCCTGCGCTGGATGGGCGGCCCGGCTGCACCTGGGGGCTGGCGCCACTCCTTCTCTGGCCCTGAGACGGGGTGGGGCAACCCTCTTGGGGCCTGCGATTGCTCCAGGTAAAGCCTACCATTGCGGGGTCTGGGGGGAGCGGGCCAGGGGAGGGGATGTCTGTGGGCAAGAGGGGGGGTCCACTACCAGTACGGGACCCTAGGGGCTTCCTCGGGCCCGCTGGTACCTGACCAGGTAGCTACAGGGGCGGTGCTTGGGGGGGAGGGGCTGGTTTTAAATGCACCTTAGACACGTAGGATCCTTGGTGGGGGGTGCTAGGACATCACTGCCAGCAAGCAGGAGATGTCCTCTCAGTGCTCTACCCTCCAATTTTAACTGCACCGTAGACATTTAGGGCTCCTTGGTGAGAGGGCGATTGGACATCCCTGTAAGCAATCAGGAGATGTCCTCAGTGCCGTGCTCGCCAATTTTAACTGCACCCTTTATTACACACACCCATCAATCACAAGAAACACACCTCAACACACACACAAATACATTACACAAGGAAGGTGGGACTACTGATCTTCTGTCCCTTACCCCATCCCTGGTGGAGGGAACAGGGCCTTCAGCGGCGGTGGCCTTGTCTCCTGGGGGTCGGCCTCCTGGGCCCGGCGGCCCCCTCCCCGCGCAGGGAGAGGGATCCCTTTGTCCTCTGGCAAGTCCATGAGTGGGGGATCATATTCCATCTGAGCCTGGAGGGTGTCTGTGTCCTTGTGGTGCGGGTTCTGGCCCTTACCCTCGGGTGCCGAGCCCCTTCTGGGTCACAACATTAGGAGAGCCTGGCCAGGCAATGTACACCTTCGGGGACCCCCACTGCTCTTGGTCATCCCTTTTCTAGATGGGGGTAGCTGACCCCCATCGTGCTCTCTTCTGGATCTCCGCAGCTGCCTGGAGCTTTGGAGCGGGTCTCCCGTGGGGGGCCCGGGCTCGTACCCGGGGCTGGGGTGGGGGGATGCCCAGAACTCCTGGGTGGTGGTGGGCGGCTTGTCTGGGGTGGTGGGGCTCTCGGGGGTGGGGCCCCGCGCTGGGCCACCTGGCGCAGTGGGAGGGCTGCTCTCCTGACTGGGCTGGGCCTTGCGCTCTGCGCTTCCGTACCTCACTGCACTCGGGTGTTGGGGGCCCGTGTGGCTGTCCTGCGGGCCCTGGTCTGGGTGCTTGGCCGGGCTGCCTGGCGGGTGGATCTCCTCCATTGACCCCACAGTATGGGTGCGGGGGCGGGCCCTGGTCGGCGCGGGTGTCTTGGTGTGGGGATGGCTGGGGGTTCTCCCTCCTTTTTTGTGCATTCCATCATCCACTTCAGCTTAACATAACATTCACCTGAGTACAGGCGTCAGCTCACCTTTACACCTTCAAATAGTGTGCGTGACAGAATGTAATGCTTTACATGTGTTGGTTGGTATGCACAAGTGTGCGTGTGAACTGGATGTGGACAAGTTTGTGAACACTCTTGGAGCCGGCAGGTATGTAACAGCTGAGTGTGTGGACAGGCCCCGCCCATTTTAGACCAACACTCACTATTGCAATGGGTATAAGCTCCAGCATTTTGTTGCCTGTAGATTAACAACTCTACCTTCCCTTCCCTGTAGCCATTCTCTAACTGCTATAATGCACCATCTCCCCCCCCCCCAACTCTCTCCTTTTCCCCCTTTCCTTTTCCGTCCGGTCCAACAAAAAAGACACAAATAAAAAAATATATATATATATTAATAAAGTTTGGTTTAAATTACAAAAGGGGCTTATACCAACATACATTTTGTGTTCGCTATGATTTATAACCCCCGATTGTAAGAGTAAAATCTGTCTAATACAAGAGGCTCTCAGCTCATATCTGTTTGCTCAGCTGTTGGACAGGACAAGTTTAAAAAAAATAAATAAAAAAATAAAAATAAAAAAATAAAAATAACTTTAACAGGAAGTTGTTGGGATGCCAACTATGTTTCACCTACATATGAAAACACATCAGGAAAGTCCCCTTTAGCGCAAAAAAAAACACAAGATGACTAAAAATTGTGTATTTTCAATAAAGTCACGTATAGAAAGTTTATTCTTAAACCAACGGTGGAAGAGACCTGATACAATTTTAATATAAAATTCTAATGCAATTTTTTTTCTTTTTGTACATGTACATATTTTAGTTAAGTTAAAAGTAAAAAGAGAAGCAGTTGTTAGTAACATTTGTTGATAATTAATTATACAGTATATCTTTCTCTCCTACTTAGGAGTTTAAGAAATTTAACGAAGCAAATTAAGCTAAACAATTAAACAATTTAATTTAATAATCAGTTTCTTTAAAGCACTTTCTTGTGGGTTTTTTTGGAGAAGAAATATGTTTATGTACATTTTAATGCAAAAATTCTTAACCTCTTTCCTAAAGTATGATCATTGTGTAGTTCAAATCAATTGCTCAATAAACAGATACCACAAGTAGCTTTGTGGTAGAATGTCCACCCTGAGACTGGAAGGTCATGAGTTCAAATCCACCGTATGAGTCATGCCAAAGACTCTAAAAATGGGACCAAATGCCTCCCAGCTTGACACTAAGCATTGAGGGGTTGGATTATCAGGTTAAACCACCAAATGGTTCCCCAGCATGGTTGAGTATGTAGCTCACTGCTCCCCCAGGGAATGGGTCATATGTGGAGAACAAATTTCACACAACTAGGTGTTTTGACAATTAATAGCGCATGGCGCAGACTTATATAGCTCTTTTCTACCTTCTTTGAAGACCCAAAGCGCTTTTACAGTCATTGTCCCATTCAGCCATTCACACACATTCACACACTGACGGTGGCTCAGTTGCCGAACACTGACACCAACCTTCCATCAGAGGCAATGTAGGATTCAGTGTCTTGCTCAATGACACTTCCAAACATTGGAGGGCAAGGCTATAAACATTTACATTGAAATTGGTCACCTCCACCATATGAATCGCGTTCAGTTTGAATGCATAAGATGCATAGGATTTTAGCAAGAGCTCCTTAAACTTCTTCCACTCTAGACCACAGTTACTCATAAATGATCACTTATGCATTCTGCTAGTATTTAGAGTAGCTACATAACATATTAGATCTAGAATGACACACATCAGGAGGACTGAGACACGGAAGCTTCAGAAAAGTTTGACGTTTAACTCAACCATTTGTTCCACATCTCACACTCATGTTAGAGACTGCCCTGAAACTAGTTCATTCTGTTTAGACTGCACAACCTAACAGAAGAAAAGGAGGAGAGTGAGCGGAAAGCATGTCTGCTTTGTGTTGAAGTCTTGTCTGAATCTTTTTATGCTTCACTATCAGCTCTGCTCCTCAGAGGGGAGCAGCTAAATTAGTCAGGGCTACATCACCTCCTTGACGACACCACCACCACCACCGTAACTCAAACGCACCATGTTGACTACCATTAAGATAGTCACGGATGTTTGATTTAATCAAACCTGCCTATTGTCCGTGTGCACCAATAGGAGGCTGCAGTGGTGACGTGACCCTACCGTGACACACAAAAGCTGCTTCTGTGCCGAGAATGCACACAAACGCTGGCTGACAACAGCAGGCCCGCGGATGAAAGGTCTCCTTAGTGTTTGGTGACAGTTATTACCCTCTCCAATGAAACCAAATACCTGTGCGCCCAGATAGCATTATCTTATTCTGAGGCACGCTGGGGGCCCAGCCTGTAATCATGGCCTGGGCCTTGATCAGCTCTGCCCCAGATTTGATGCTGAGCCCTCCTCCTCTGTTTTCACACCACAAAGCCTTCAAAGGCTACTTCGAAACTCTGGGAAATCTCTGGAAGTCAGACGACAAATATTTAAAGGAATGTTTGAGTGCTGTCACGGTTTCATAAAAGTCAATTCGATAAAAACAAGGGAACATCTATTCCTGGAATCCTGCAACACAGCAACCAAGCAGCTCAGGCGGTCGACTGGGGATGAGGAAAGTCACACTGCAGTTTTATCTTTGTTTTACTGTTTAACTCGAGTTGTGTTGATTTGCTGCTGTTAAAGATGGGAGGAAAATTAACAGAAAAAAAACATTTAAACAGAAATGTTTTATCTGAAAACACAAAGGCGTTTTCCCTCTGGTGACGGGATACACAACGATGAGAAAGGAGTAGGGTTTTTAGTAGTAGTAATAGTAGTAGTAGTAGTAGTAGTAGTAATAGTAGTAGTAGTACTGACAGAACTTAAACTAACTGTAGCATGAAAAACTAAAAGTAATAAAAAAAAATTGAAATGTTGCAAAAACTACAAACGCCAAGTGTTTCATTCTTTTTAATTTGATCTGTTTTAATTTATAAAGTTTTAAAGTTTCACACGAGGGATTATCAGTATCGCATAGCATTTTATTGAGCTCATGTAACAGGAAAAACACAAATTTGTTCGATTGTGCTGGCTATAAAACAAAAAACAAAAAAAAATCTAATAAATTAACAGATATTTTGAGGCATGAGGTAGTTTTGAACTAGTGATGGGCAATGTGACAATATATATCATGGGTACAATAGAAAAGTGTCCATTGGGCCATTTCTCTTCCATTATTTCTATAATTTCTAACCTAGTTTTATTATTTATTTCAGCAAATATATCATAAAATATCCAGAGAAAATTGCATTTGTGCTGTCTTGTCAGTATGCATATTCCAAATTTATAGAATAAAAATAAAAAACTAAATAATTATAGTTTTTTTTAAAAAAGAGGGGGTTGTTGCACAGTAGTGCAGTGGCCAGCGCCTCTGCCTCACAGCTACCCAGTTCAAGTCCCAGCTGGGTGACACAAAACAGAGTCACCAATGAGGGACCTCTCTGTTTGGAGCCTGCATGTTCTCCCCGTGCATGTGTGGGTTTTCTCCGGGGATTCCGGCTTCCTCCCACCATCCAAAAACATGCTTCATAGGTCAAGTGGTTACTCTAGGTGTGAATACGAGTGTGTAGGTGTGTGATTGGGGCCCTGCAACAGACTGGCGACCGGGACAAAACGGGTTTAGAAATTGGATTGATGGATATAAGTGAAAATAAAGATTTCAAATTAGATTTTCTCAAAGAAGCTTCGCCTTGTGGTTTTGCGACAGGACATTGTTGCTTGACATTCTTTGATTCTCACTGATTCTCCATTCTGATTCTGTTCTCCGTTTTGTGGCTTGCTTTATGGTACTTAACGTGGGACTTTAAATAACTATGATTTTGAAGAAACATGACCGCTACAGTCACTCAGACACATTTATTGTGATGGGATAAATTGTATGTTTCTCATTTGTTCCCATTTAGTTAAATGTCACTTCAAAATAAAATAGGAGAAAAATAAGCAATGACATTTTTGTGAAACTGTTCAGAAGCAACTTAATTGTGTTATATTGTTGTCATGATATAAAATAAAAAATAATGTGAAATGACTTTTTTTCACATCATCCAGCCATACTTTGAACCTTGATAAATAGTAAATATACTTTAATATATTCTGTAGTCGAAAACATTTTAAATGATTAGTGATAATTTTTTACAATGAAAAAGGGATCTTGCAGGAAAACGTATTTAAATGTACTATAATATTTGGATTTCCTCTTTTAAACTCATGTTTGGCTATAAATATACAAATATTAGTACAATAAACTTAACGTACCTAGAACATGTGACCATTAAACATTAACAATCGGATCAGCGTTCTTCAAACAGCATATTTTATATTTGCACAATTACAAGTTCCTCTGAAATCATTTTTGTTGCTCGTGTGAATTGAACTTTCATATATCTTAAAAGAAAAAGAAAAGTCTAAAGAAATTCACAAATGACTAGGGTACTGCCAAAAGGAAGCAAAATGAAATTATAAAAGCTGAACTGATCATTTCAATTTTCTCTCAAGTAGTTCTGTTAAGGCTACCAAAGTAGTCCATTTAGAATATAATGCTTTCTACTTTAAGCAACAGACGTAAACAGAACTGTGATGAATGGCTTAGGTAATCCTTTGATTTAAATTATATATTAAAGAAAGAAGTGTATCAATACAGCTCCAAAGCTAAAATCGCAATCCATTCCAAATGCAGACGTTCATCTTTGAACAAATAATCTCAGACGTTAGCTAAAGGGGTGTCTGAAACCTGGAGTCGGCACATTTTTACCAAAATTAATCTCATGACCCCTTCAGAGAGTTCAAGAACAGGAAACAAATCAATAAAGATTTGAAACCAGAGTGTATAGACCTTATTTTGGGTAAAATCCAACTTTTTAACAGAGTCAATGGAGAATTGCTCCCTTCTGTAAACTGCCTCCAGCGATATTTGGAGGAACTGCAACATTTTGTACTTCCTAATTTGAGTCAACTTTGGGAACAAACGAGAGCTGCAATAATTCTTGACAGAGTTTTATTATCAATGCTTAGATTAGTCATTAAATCCTTTAACACCGAAACTTTAACTTCAGGGTTTACATTCTTGTGACGTCCCTAACTTTACAACAGTTGAAGTAATTAATGTAATTCCAGTGGATTCCGAGTCTGAGAAAAGCACTTCACAGTAGTGCATTACAATCAGCTGATTTACTTTGATCACGCACGTCTAAGAGCATGTGTTATTTAGGGTTCGCCAGCGACATCTCCGGTGTTAAAGGGTTAAATACGTTACAAGCCCACTAGGGGTGTAACGATTAATTAATTTTTTGGTAAATACATTTCTATTCCTGCGATCCAACTAGATTGATCTGTCTGAGGCAAATTGTTAATCGAATCAACCTATTCAATATTAAAATTGTTTCAAAATGAAATAAATGGATTTTAATTTGTCTTGGAAAATATCATTTGGATTGTAACATGGTATGCTTATTTTACTTTAACGTAAGAAGTGACATCACAGCAAAAACTGATCAACCGTCATTGCAGTCCAGTATGGAGAAACACTTCCAATTTTGCAGACATGTGACCATACAGTGTGGTGGAATGTAGTAATAATGTTCCCTTTGGATTATGTTGATGTGGAAAAACAACAGCGGGTTGAACTTTATCAAACTAAAACGTGAAAGGATTTGAGATTCATTCTTGTTTGTTTGTACACAAATTTAATTCACGCTTGATTATCTTGCAAAAAAATACAATGAATCTGGAAAACTTAATCTGCTCTGTTCAGTAGCAGGTATTTATCTCTGGGTCACACTGGTTGAAGTTTTAGCTAAAGATGTCCTGGATCCATTTTGGGTCAGTGAATCCGATCCAATCGGATGGTTAAAACCAATATCAACTATGAATCGTATTGTCAACCACACATTATGACATGAATTGAATTGCAGTTAAAATGAATCATTACACATCCGGTGTCAACAATAAAAGGCAGAAACATCAACTAGAGATTACAGCTGAACTAAAGTTTGTTTTTGCTTCCCTAAGATGTTTGTTTTCTTTGTCTGCAACACGTCTCTGATGAAGTGTTAATAGAGACGGCAGCTTTGCTTACAATGGATTTACATAGGTGGGCATTCTTTTCTTAACTTTTTAATCTGAGTGTGAATTTCCATATTACACAAACTCACCATCAAGTCCAACAGCCTGCGATATCTCAGACCAGGCTCTATCCTTTTTGTCGTTATCCTAGCATGTGTTTTATTAAAAAGAATGGGGTAGATCTGGATCTCTGTGATCAGCCTCTCGTCCATGATGTCATATGGCCGATAATACGCTCTACCACACTATGGCCCCATGTCAGTGGAAATTCCGTAATGTTTATAACACAGTGAAAACAGCGAGTACAGCAAAAAAAAAAAAAAAGGCTTTATTTTGAAAAATGTACCGGATGCACTTTACATTCGTTTGCATGATTTCCGGTTTATGTCTTAAATTCCCCAACTTCCTGATAAAGTGCTACGCTTCAGCTCCGGTGTCCGGAAAAAAATTGAAGCCAACGAAACGGATACGCAGCGCAGCACAGGCCGGAATGGACTGGCTGAAGTGTGAGTGCCTCTCGCACTTCATGTTACGTAAAGGCGTCCATACCACAGCTGCACTGGAGCCAAACCACATGCGGTGTGAGCCCGGGGTAACAACCTTTCTGAGGCCATTAGATTCTATAAGTTTATTTAAATATAAGAAAACACAAAAAAAGTTCCTTTTTAGAGATAAACTAAAAATGAACAGACACAAAGCAGGAGCAAGTCCAACAATTTCAACGAAAGAAAGATAAAAAAGTAAATAAGTGCTGGAAGGATGCCCTCTGGTCCTTAATTTTTCTCCTTTTAGCCCGTCATTCCACTTTGTAGAAAGATTTTTTTTTTGTTAATGAAAAAAAAAGAAATTTTCAGAGATCTGTTATGCTGCAGCACTGAAACTGATGTGGTGAAATGAGGAGAAACAGATGCTTTTAAAGTAACTGGGACTAATGAAAAAAAACCATCAATGGAAAAGTCAACAACCAAAATAATCTGTACTGAAAGCCTCAGTTCTTACCACTCAAAATGAAAAAATCCCAAACAAAAGCTGAACAAAAGCAAAGTTATCTGTGAAGCATCTAATTTTCTATGCTGGCGATCCTTGCTCTATGAGGAAAATATGGCAAAGAGCTCAAATTGTGTCAAAATTCTCCAAATACAAATCAAATATGCAATCAAAAGTCTGCACCTGCTCACTCAGACATGGTGTGGGGTTGAATGAAAAATTGCTGACAGGAAGAAACACAATTTCAGAGAATGAAAGTGTCTTTGGTTTACATTTGGACCCAAGAGGTTTAATCAAAGAACGCCAACCTGAGCGTCACACACGACAGGCCTGATCAGATCATTACTGCCCTGACTGATGTGGATTCTTCGGTAAACACTGAACAAGGTGTTTGTTTTGATAACAAACCAAAGTAAGCAATGATGTAACCGGGCTCTGACCACCGCCGCGCTCTGCCAGCGGGCTTCAAGCGGGGAGTTGAATCCATCAGAAACTTTGTGTAATGTGTGTGTGTTTACCCTGTGATAAACTCCTGACCTCCCACACGGGTCAAGACGAGTTTCACCAAAACCAAGTGACACTCAAATGCTCCGCTACCCTCCACATTTTTACAGCTGCTTTAAAAACAACTCCGAGAAACAACGAAACAGAGTTTGTGTCGTGTACTATATTTGCATTAGTAGCTACCATTTTCTGTGAGAAGAAAAGTTTTGTCATTTTAGTTGTAAAAGATGAGAGGAACCATAGAATCGTCTTGTGATTTTGTCTAATTTGTCCTAATTAGCAAAAAGACAGCAAGAAGAAAGGCTCAAAAAGTGTTGAAACAAGTGTGCCTGTTATTTTTCCTTTTAAAAAAGTTAATGACATTTTCTGTGACGATAAGTTTTATGTAATCCCTTAAATTGTGATCTTAAAATAAATATTTAGAGAAATGTGCTTGCAAAAGTTAATGTTAATAAGAGACGGTCCGCCATCAGAGGGATATTGCTCGAGAAGCAGGATTATTCCGTAAACTCAAGCATGATGTCTCACACGATTTCACTTGTTTCAGTTCCTTTTAACTTGAAAACTCCAGCGACACAACGCCTTTAACAGAGCAGCGCATGACAGCATCAAAGCAGACCTTACCCACAGTGTGTGCGTGTGCAGTCTCTTCAGGTGCACATTAAGTTCGCTCTAGGTCCATCAGAGAACAGGTGTGTTTATGCTCGGCAGGTATCCTCAGAAGGCATGTGAGCTCTCACCGCGCTGATTACACTGATCTAAATATGGCTTTGTGCTAACACACACAGTTAAAGCCCTGATGTCAGAGCGCAGAGGCGGAGCTTCGCTGTACTCTGTGCTTTGTGCACACATATACCAAGCTTTTTAGAGAAGAGTTTGAGGTATCCGAAGTGAACATCAGCCAGTGAAATATTTCACTATTAGTTTTTATCTTTGTCTAACCTTTTCTTTGAGTTAAAAAGTTTCTGATAACCTATTCTTAAAGAAACACTCCAATGAAAATGATGTTTTTCGTGTTTAACATGTATTTGTAGCATTTTTTTGATAATGGATGACATTTCAAGATAAAATGAAGCTCAAATTTGGATTTCTGAGTATCTGTTTAAAATGGTTGTAAAATAGGAGCAGACAAAAAAAATGCTGTTTAAAAAAGGGCATTTGTGATGTAGAAAATGTACACAAGTTCCTTGCTCAGAGCTCTAAGCAGCAGGGAAGGGAAGGGGGGGTGGAGTTGTTCCTCACCAACCAAATTTTTTTCAAAACAGAAAAATCATGATTTTAAAAACACTAGGAATGCTTTTAAAATAAATCAAAAGATGATCAGAGTGGGAATTTTATGTAATGACTGTGTCCTTTTTGAACTTCACAATTATAAATGATCTTGTGTAGAAGCCTGCTATGTTTCAAACAACAGATGATCAAATTGTTATGCCTTTTAGTGAAAATTCTAATTAAAGCTGTATGAAAGAAAGCCAATTTATGACTTGAAGATTAAATTCCTCATTGTTAAATTGAAAATAATCTATTTAAGACTTTATTTACAAGTTAATGTCATTATTAAAGTTAAAGTTTACAAAAAATTGCTTACTAATAACAATATCATGCAAAAATGTTACTAGTGCAAAGACAAAAATATTTGTTTTTCTAACACAATCATGGGATAATAGGACATTTTCAGGAGGGCTGATCAGAATGAAACAATGGAGGATCGCCCTTTTTACTAAGCAGTAACTGTGGGCCAAATTCTACTTCCTGTTTTGATTTTCTGTTACTTTTGCTTTAGCATGATAACAGCACTGATGATGTTTGTTGGTGGTTTTTCTAATATTGTTCTGTCCATCTGGGAACATGAGTCTTGGAGTCGTGGAAACATAAAGCTTTAAGTAGATGACAGGAATCATGTCTAGTTAAAGACGATCCGCTGAGACTTCTCTGCTTGCTTCAAGCTAAAATGCTGGTTAAGAAAAACAGCATCTCCACAGGGAATTAAAGGAACCATGGTTCACTTCCACCACTATGTTTTGTCAACTTAAAGCAATGCAAGAACCACAGACAAGTCTGATGTAAAAAATAAATAAAAAGTGCTTATTTCCCCACGAACTGCAGGACTGAAAGTCTGAAATCCAAACCGACATGAGTGTTCCCAACACTGAGCAGACGCACAGATGTGGAATGCAACAAAAACCAATGAATGCAGCGCAACAGTGCCGAGCTTTCAAAAAGATATGGCTCTAGTCCTGCCTCGGTCTCACTTCCCCTCGTTGTGCATGATACTGCTTATGCCTGCATCCATATTGCATGCAGCTGCTCAAAATTCACAGACAGGGACATCTCCTTGATACTAAAAGAAGACTTTCACCAGATGCCTTTGAATTCAAAAGTAAACACTTGTACTGGTTCATAAGGCTGCTTGCACAATTACTATCTTGAACATGCTTCTACATTAGCTCTGCTATTTACATCTGCTTAGAGTTTAAAAAAAATGATGGCATTTAGTAAAATCCAGGCAGTAGCTGAGTTTCACCACAGGAAAATTAACAGCAAAGTCTGATCAATCATTTCCAGCATAAACTAAAGATTCCTTGTCATAGGAAAGTTGGACTCTGATAATGGTTGCTTCTTGGTAAATGATTCCAGCTCAAACTAAACCGAGTTCTTGATTTATAGTGGATATCAGCGGGGCATTCAGCAGTTAACCTCCAAGGCAAACCAAAACCTAGCTATTAGACAGCACTACCTGATGAACTACTATCTGTAAGACTCACTGTAATGCTCCCATTCTAAAGTAAATACAGCATAATTACAAGCCCGACACTCTGCATATCCTCCATCATCATTAAATTAGGGGGTTTAGGATGATGAGAAATGGATGGTGTTGAGCTTGGAGCCGGAAGAATCCTTTTGGAAGTTTACAGGCCTCAAAATGGGAGGCTAGGTCCTTTTTGATTCACCTCTTAGTCTGGAGCTAAATACACATTTCTGCCTTGGACAGCCTCACCAGTGAGCCTATGTTTTGGTGTAAAATTCAGAAAAAGCTGGAGATGGAGCTTTGGTTTAACAGAAACATAACAAACTTCTTCTGAAGCTTTAGTTTGGTGAGTAAAAACACTAAAGTGCTGCTGTAGTTTGAAAGGCTTTCAGTGCCAGAAGCTGTGCCTCAGTTGGATCGGGGGCTCAGTGTTGCACTGACACTTGACTTATGGCATCAGCTGAAATAACAAGGAAAACTGATCTGAGAGGAGAAATGATTACACTTTATGGTATTTCTCAGTACTAGAATGAACTGGATGAATTGAATTTGAAAGTTCAGATATTAACAATCCTACAAGTTTAGACTGGGAAAAGTTATATCAACTAAATGTTTTACAATCCACGAAATCTCTGAAAATATCAGGCCATCTATAAAAGGGCAGGCCATAGGTGAAACTGTGCCACACTGCTAACTGACAAGTACTAACGACCAAACCACTAAAAGTTTGCATGTTTCCTGTGAGTCTGCTGTAAAGCCCCCAGATTGAATCATAGTTCACTAAGGCAAACTTCCCTTTGACACATAAAAGTTACATTTTAGCTCAGATGATGAAGTGATACTGCAAATATACCACACCCACGGTGCAAAAAAAGTTTCAGGATGCAGTCAGAACAGACCCGTTGTTGCTTTCACTTCGTCAGCTCTTTAGAAACTAATAAAGGGATGGTAAGAACAGCCCTAATAGTATGGTACCCCAGTCAGATTTAGGCCCTTTTCCTGTTTTGTTTTTGCTTTGTTTTTTTTTTTTTTTGGGGGGGGGGGCTCAATATTGTGGTACTTGTAGAAAAGCAGAATCGCAGTGATGCGACACAGAATCTTTACATGGTACAAGAAACATGTATGAGCAGTCCACAGAAAATGACAAGATGCTCACACCAAATAAAACAAAGTCCAAGCCAACATGGGCACTAGGAGGAAGAGGTCTGTCTAGTCAAAGCAAACCCATGAGAAACCAGAAACCTTCCTTGTCATGCGTCTGGTCTTTTGAATGCGTGCAAATAGATGGCTCAAACTGGTGTAAATGAATTAGCAGGCCACTGTTTTTCCTGACGCGTGTCCAGGCGCTGTAATAGGAAAGACGGGAAATAAAACTCTTCCAGCTGAAGTTCCTTAAATACCCACTCTCATGAAAATTGTGTTTTTTGATGTTTTTAACATATTCTTGTGTCAATTTTCTGACAGACGATATACATATAAAGACAATTAAGCTTAAAAATGCATTTCTAAGGATTTCTTTATTCAATCTCTTGTGAATTAGGAGCAGACAAAAAAGAAAGTTTAAAAAAGAGTGCATTTGTGAAGTAGAAAGTACAATGGGTAAGCCACAAGCTCCCTACATACTAATACTGATGCATTCACTTGTAGACGACTAGATTCAAGTACGATTTTATTTTTGTCGTCCTAGCTGGTAACCGGCACGTAACAGCTAGATGGCTCCAATATTTGCTCGCCATTTTTGTTGCCCCAGTAATGTTAAGTTAGGGGTATGAAGCCATATAGACAGAGAGCTTTCAAAAACTGTGAAGGGAATAAATAGGAGGCGGAGTTGCTCCAGCCAACAGTCCCGCCCACAACTCAGAGGTGAATTTCAAACAAACTACTGCTGCTCTGCAGAAACTATGTCTTAGAAAACAACACAGGTTTTTTGCTTTTGGCTAAAAACGGCATAATCATAGTTATACAAAAAAAAACACTTGGAACACTTTTAAAATAGATAAAAACATTTCTAGAGTGAGTTTTTAAAGGTCATACTATAGCTTTTTCACGTCTTTTCTTTTTTTAGAAGTTGACAGCATTTCCTAAGACACTGAAAAGTCATGTGACACACTTTGGTCCAACTGTCACATGGAAACAAAACAAACACACTTTTAATCAGTATTACTGTCTTCTGATAGCAGCCAGCACGGGAGTGAAGACCCACTGCTATCCTCTCATTAACTCTTTGAAAGCACTGTTACAGCCTATATCCTACCATCTAAAGTTGAACCGGCTTGATAGGAGCTTTGCCATCTCAGAACAGCATTTTGTCTGATAAGTGGCATGCCCAAAAAGTGACAACACTGCAAAAAATGTTCACCTAATTCCAGGCAAGAGTACATCATGTAAACTATGTAAGGAAAGACCGCAGCCTCTAAAGGAACATTTAAATTGATGCAGCATTTAAAAAAATAAAGACATAATAGCAGGAGACGCACAGCCTGGAGTTATTAGAAGGAAAAGTGTTGGCAGGAAAAACTTTAGCCTGTTGCAGTGTGGTTGAAGAAGTCTCTGACAGAAGACGCTCGTTTGTTTATTTAGTATACCTAAGTATTTTTAGATTAAATATTTACTCTAAGGCACAGATTTTCACCCCTAAAGGAAAAAAAACGAAAGTTTCAGTATTTTTAACTAAACATAGTTGCATTCATTCACAAATATATGTGTGTTCCATTCAAAATCAATTATAAAAAAAATATCCTGTGTATTGTGAATTAGTTTGAGTCAAAAACCATTTTTATATCCCCTACTGACATCGTCATTATCCTCACAACTGTTCGGCTTCTTAGTACAACAATTTTATTTAATAGCCGAAAAAAACGTTGGTGGCGATCTCAAAATGTTAAAATCTCGAGATAAGCTTCTAAATGTTTCTTTGACTGCTTTGTGTGAGGTAATTTTACACTTTTAAGGACTGCCGAGTGGCTGCTCGCCCCTTTGAGCTCACAGAAACGTGAGAAGTTCCTACGCGGGCCCTGCAGGACAAACTCCGACCGAGGATGTCATGGCTACCGAGCAATAAGTTACAAAACAACTTCTCTCCGTGAAAAAACACGCAGAAATACGCGAAACCTGCGACACGTTCCGCGTGTGTTTGACTCTAAACACAGGCGACGCGAGAAATGAGTCCTCTTACCTAAAGCAGCTGAAGCTCAGCGTGAAGGCGCAGCGGCTTTTAGACACATAATAATCCTTCCCAAAGTGAGCTTGCTGTGCTTGGCGCTTCGCCGAGTGCAACTGTTCCTTGAAAGAAAACCTTAAGTTAAGAAGATGACAGGGACTGAGCCTTTCCGTCCTTGTTCCTGAGGAGCCGCAGCGCTCGCACAGGGCTTTTTTAGTTGTTAGTGTTTCCCAGGACAACTCAGTGGGAGGAGTCTCCACCAGCACGCCAGGGATCTCGGCTCCCCGAAGTTCACTTTGAACAAAACAGCGCTAAACAGTCACAACTACAGTTCAAACAGTGGTACTGCAACACTTGTTTGACTTTTTATGACAGAATAAAAATCGCCAAAAAAATTAAACAATAATTACATATACTAGTGAATACAAACATATCCATTTTATTTGTAATATATATATTTAAATTACAGAACGTTTTTCCCAAATTAAGCTAGCAAAGGGTGTTAGCATGTTGTTAGCCCTTTTCAAAATGAAACAATCCTAGGAACTTTAATGACCCATGCCAATGAAAATCTTGTTTTTGTGTATACAGTACTCAGCATAAATTAATATACCCCACTACGTTTTTCAGGAAACCTCTAGTGTCCTCAAAGAATCAAAATTTTCTATGAGATATGATGATATATGTGGGCCATTGATTGCAAACAAGATTTGTGAATTTGCACACACAAAAAATTATCATCCTAACTAATTCATTTAAGCTCATGTTGCAAATATGAGTACACCCCTTAGGAGAAAAGCCACACTTAAGACTACAAAATTCTTATTAACCGGCATTCAACCACAGGTGAGTCAAATGATTCATTTAAGATATGTCCAGGACACAGGTGACTATAAAAGAGCCTTACTTAAAAAAGAAAAGCCCTTCCCATGTTATTCTGTCAGAAATAGCTCCTCACGGAAGAGAAAGCTGAGAAAACAAATAATTTCTTTGCACACAAATTGTGAGGGCTACAAGTAGATCAGCAAAGCTTTACATATCAGTCAAAATACTGTAGCAAAAGTGATTTAGAAATTTAAGAAAGATGAAAGTGCAACCATCCTACAGTGACGTCCAGGCTGTCCAGGGAAGCTCTTGTGTTGACGCTCCAGTCAGACATGTTCCCGGTGCATGTTGGACTCCGGCAAGGTTGCCCTTTATCACATAGTCTTTATGGACCCAATTTGTAGATGCAGCCAGGGGCCAGAGGGAATCTTTTTTGGGAACCACAGGATTTCCTCTCTGCTCTTTGCAGATGATGCTGTCCTGTTGACTTCATCGAGCCAGGGCTTCCAGTATTCACTGGAACAGTTTGCAGCTGAGTGTGAAGCGGTTGGGATGAGGGTCAGCACCACTAAATCTGAGACCATGGTTCTTGATCAGAGAATGGTAGATGGCCCTCTCTGGGTGGGTGACGTGCTCCTTCCCCAGTTGGAGGAGTTTAAGTATCTTGGGGTTTTGTTCATGAGTGTGGGAATCGGAGTGTGGGATCGACAGGTGGATTGGTGCAGCGTCCACCATAATGAGGTTGCTGTACCGGTCCGTTGTGATGAAGAGAGAGCTAAGCCAGACAGCAAAATTCTCAATTTACCGGTCGATCTTCGCTCCAGTACTCACCTATTGTCACGAGCTCTGGGTCATGGCCAAAAAAGGGTCCCGTATACAAGCGGCCAAAATGAGCTTCCTCCGTAGTGTGGCTGGGCACTCCCTTAGAGATGGGGTAGGAACTGCCATGGGGGGCAAACGTCTCTTCTCTCTGCTACAATTCTGAGTCATCCACTTGCAGAGAAGCAGATCAATTTAGCGTCTTAATTTTCTTTGTCTGAGCTGTGATCTGGCTTAAAACTGTGTGGCTGGACAGCTCTGATATTGCTCAACTTTTTTTTTCTGTTACACTAATGTTATATTGGGCTTGTGAGGTGCTATAAGCTAACGGGAGAGAGTGTAAATAAAAGGTTGATGGGAAATTAGCGAAAAGCTAACTTTAGTACCAACAGTCCCACTTAGAACTCAGAGGCAAATTTAGAATGAGCTCCTGCCCCGCTGCAAACAATGTCTTTAAAAAACAACACAGGCTTTTTTATTTTGGCTAAAAACTGCATAATCATAGTGAAAAGACCACTGGGAATGATTTTCCAACAGAAAAAATGAATAGTTGGAGTGGGACATTAATCTTTTATGACATAAAATTGCCAAAATAACTAAAAATATTTAAATATTCTAGTGAATACAGCATAATAAAATAGATTTTTAAAAATATATTTAAAATTATTTTTCTAAACAGGCAGGAAGTTTTTCCCAAAGTAAGCTAGCAAAGGATGTTTGCATGTTGTAAGTCTTTTCAAAATAAAACAATCTTAAGGACTGTTGTTGCCATTGACACAAAGAGTTCTTTCTATATACTGTCTATGGTTGTCGCAAAGCAGCGCTGCCCCTTCTTCCCCTTCCCCATTACTATTTCTATTCATGTGGAATAGGTAGCATATTTTTTATGTTCACAAATAATCTCATTTTTAAATTGCATTTTTTCATCTGCTCCTGATTCACAACAATTTGAATAAATAAAAGTCAGAAATGCACCTTTGAGTGGAATCTTTCTTGATAAATGTCCCCCGACATCAGAGAATTGCTACAACTTGGGCAGCAGAGGTTCTGGTGGTTGAACAGTTCAGCTAATGATTAAAGGGATGGCGGTTCAAGCCCCCCTCACACAGTCAGCTGTTGTGTCCTTGGGCAAGAAACTTAACCCTGTGTGACTTCATTGGTGTATGAATGTCCTGGTGATTGTCAGAGAGGCCACAGCCTTGCCTTTGTCAGTCTGCCTCTGGGCAGCTATGCCTACACCAGTAGCTTACCGTCTCCAAGTATGAAAGAGGAGTTAATGAATAATGTATACAGATTAGAAGCACCTTGAGGGTCAGGAAAATCTAATGTATTGTTATTATTTACAAGAACATGTTAAAAACACCAAAAACACAATTTTCATTGGAGTGAGTTGATAATTAAAGCTGTTTTCTCCACAGCAAATCAGCTTTCACTGATTCGCACAGGTGGTTTGGCAGAGAGTTTTACGCCAGATGGCCATCCTGACACAACCCTGTATTTTATCCGGGCTGGGGACTGGCACAGGGAGATGCAGGTTTGGGCCCCCGTGTGGCTACATAGTTTAGGCAGCAGCTTGAAAGGTCTTGCCTAAGGACTGAATTAAGCTCATTGTTCAAATGTGTTAACAGTCTTTCTGAAATGCATATAGTTACCTTTCCTGATCGAGATTTTTATTTTCCTTGTGTGTTTGCTGGGTAGTTTTATACGTTTTTGTTGTTGTTTTTTTCTTGGTTGATGTGTCAGTTATTTTGTCTCATCTGTTGTCTGCAGATAAGAGAAATCTTAAAAACTACAAACTATTGCTTTTATTTTGAAAGCACAACAGCTACAATCATAAACAAAAACTACTGCAATCTCTCCAGCTCACAGACTTCCTGCTCTGTTGGCCAGAACAAATGAGGAGGACTTGAAGTAGAGACACAGCTGAAAAGCTGTTGCACACTTTTTTAGCTTTGGTCACAGCTTGTCCAGACTACACTGATCTATATTTACTTTGAAAACGCTCATCCTGGCATTTTGTCATGGTGCCATTGGACTTCTCTCTTTAGCTTTTCTGCCTCTCAGTCCTTGGAGAAATACTATAAATCATGTCTTCAAATAATTTCGTATGCTTTTGCATTACTAAAAGATCCGCTCTTCAGCTCTCTGCACCAGTAAGAATGATCTTGACTGTGGCACTCCATGCTAATCATTATTCAGAGTTAATTTAATAGTGAATGTTATATAAGTGCATTTTCTCCTGCTGCCTCTTTGCTGTATGGCCTTTGGAGTAACCGGAGATGAAAACAACATGTCATTAAAGTATGAATCATTTGGGTAGGCCAGTGGTGCAGACACTTGTGGGTGTTTGCAATGTAGCAGCATAAGGAGGATTCACTATCTCATTATGTCGGCTTACACTTGAGCAGAGTAAGCAGACATTAAAACGTGTGGTTTAAACTGCCCTCTGCTGGAAAATAAAGCCTGCCAGCAACGATGACCCTCATCAACTGGACACTTTATTGTGCAGCGATACATTTTGACCACTTTGATAAACGGAAAATGTCAGTGATGCAGGACCAGAGCAGACCGTAAGATTCCCAGGAGTCACGTGTCAGCATGGGACAGTACAAATTGCTCTAAACTGTGTGGTTACCCTGTGTGCATTTTTATAAGTTGGCATCACATATTTTCTCTGAATAAAAAGGATAAACATAAATGGAACCACATTTGCTTTGGTTCGTCAAATACACATCAATTAGAGTGCATTGTTAAAGCCTCTTAAGCAGGAAAGAAGGAATTTCATCTTCAAAATGAGAGAAATTAAGGATTTAGAGCCTTTCAGAATCCTTTTCTGGCTCTTTTGAGAGGCATGAAGGAGCTGAGCGTTTATTATGCAGTTACAGTACAAAGTAAGAAAAACAGTCAGTGGGTTTTTCAGCCATGCTTAAGGAGCATGTGAGCTCACACTTATGGATGAAATCATAGCTGCTGATGTAACAGCAGCCCCTGGGGATATAAACAAGCAATCTTGATGACTGCATAGTATAAAAAAAAAAAAAAAAACTGCCTTGGTGTGTTTTGATAACTTTGTGAGCCATCCAGGGGTCTGGATTGATGGCTGCTGACTTGTAAAAAGACTTATCTCTGAGAGTCACACAAATATTTTTGAAGTGTTAGTTCATATCTCACAGTGTGTGTCACTCCATTCTCAGCACAGCTTATCTGCTGCAGTGGACCACATCTGTGACCGAAGCATCACTGATAAATTGCACCACTCAGCTGCCTTTTTTTAAACAAATGTCTGCTGGAGGAGAAAACAACAGTATATAAACAACAATATATATATTTATTTTTTCTACAACAGGGTTTTTCATGTTCTTCAGAATTACATTAACTCTTAGTGTACCAGGGCCATTGTAAGGGTTTTTCACTACTTTACAATTTGTTCTATTAATTTACCATAAAACTGTTTTTTTTGGGGCAATGTCTGACACTCATCATTTTAGTTCAACCTCTGCCTCTTGTTTTTCACAGATATTGTTCATTATTAGAAAAAAGAAATTCCACACTAAACTTAACACTTTACAAATACCCAACTTCAATTGGTCATTTTTTTACAGTAAAACTTGAAATCTAACTATTTTTGTTTTAAAAGATAGATCAAAAGTGTATAGATGAACTAAAAAGGTATGAATCCAAAAACAAAGGCAAGGTCAAAACAATGTGAAAAATGCACTGAAAAAAGGGGAACCTACAATAATGTAAATAAGAAGTTCAAAGGATTGTGGTTCCACAATAATAAATCTTATGTTTGTTTTAAACCAAACATTTCTACCTTTCCTAAATCTTAACATTGAGTTTTGAATTAAAAACTATTTAATGGCAGATCGATATCTCTCCCATGTCATTGTAAACAACCAATGTGATTGGCAAATGAACCGGTGAGTGCAGACTATTGGTTGTATATGAGAACTAGAACAAGTTAGTGCCACGTCAGCCATAGAGAATGGTTGACTTCCGGCTCCAACAAATATACTAAATTCAGTTGCTATTTTTTCTGTACGGTGGCCCTGAAGTGCACATCAACAAATTATTCAATGCAAAAATATTTGAAAAGACCTTGACAATAAAAACAGCAAAACAAATATAAAAAAAACAGCACTAGAGTTTAGAAAAAACCCACTCCAGAGACCAAGTCCAAATCTGAATTTTTTTCCCCTACACCTCTGACTTCTACCTACACCTCCAACTGTAGGAGCATTTGGAGGGGTAGTGTCTGAAATAGTTTTTTAAGGGGTAGCTATAGTGGCTCAGGGATGGTGTTTTGCATCGCGCTGTGCTGCGGAGGAAAAAATGAGTTTTTTCTCACCGAAAAGGGTAGGGACACCCAGTTTAGCTTAGTCTGTTTAGTTTAGTTTAGCAACTTGGAGCCAGTGGGTGTTTCCTGTTTAGAATGTAAGGGGGGAAGGGTCACTCGGTCCAGTTCTCATATACAGTCAACTGTGCACAGTTACTGCCAAGGGTTAAGTCTCATGGATAGAGGGATATCAAAAAATAAAATTGTAGCATTTTTTAAATATTTTTCTGGGAGTATATCACACTCTTTGTGTTTGTATGGAAGTGAAAATAACCTGGAGAAAAGATTAAGATTTGATGTCACGACGAAACTGCATGTCAGAAATGTTTACGGCTTCATTCCAGACTGAGCTCCAGCAGGAGCAGGTACAAAAATATTCAACACAAGCAATCTGTCTTGTTGTCCTCAAACTCACCTTTCTGAAACACAGCTGTCTGGCACTTCATCAAACACTTACACACAGCATCACAAACACACCAGGTGTACTCTATCCATCCTCGTATGCGAAACCAAACCACAGAGAAGCTGTTTTGAAGGCCCAGCAGGCCTTCAGCCCGTCACAAACATCAGAGCTCAGAGCTTTGCCTCCCTCTTCAGCAACCAGCCGGGGGTTAGATAAATGGCAGGTGCTGAAAAAAGGTCCCCATTCACCGCTTTGCTGAGCTGCACTTAGACACATCGCTGCAGTGTGAAGGAGGAGTGGAGGGATTTGTGAAGAACGACGAGGCAGGGCGGTCTGCAGACTGCCAGAACATGAGCGACACAGGATAACAAGTGAGTGACAAAGAAGTACATAGCTGCCTTTGTGTGGCCATAAAAGAGGGGTTTGTAAGTTGGAGGCCTCCAATGGGAAAGGATGGAAGAGATAGTACTGAAGCTCCCACCCCCACCTCTATCTAAGGGTAAACACTTGGAAGGAGACACAAAAACACACAATTTGCAAGAGGACGGCAGGGGTAGGAGACAACCGGAGCGACAGGCACATCATTTGGGTGAAGTACCTTTAGAAAACAGCTTCTCAGTGTTCAAAGGGAGGCTTCACGCTTAGCAGAGTCCACATGAGTTGGCGCTTAGCTATGACTTTTGTTGCTTTTCAGAGAAGCCCAGGCTTGATTCCTCAGATAAGAGCAAGTTGTCACTTTGGTCGTGTCTGCACAAGTTTTGGTGCAAAAGATAACCTGTTTAAATGTTTATATTTAATGTCTTTGGGATGGGTTTGCACAATTAAATGGCAGAATCTGTCAAAACCGGCATGGATTTTACTTAAGTTTGTCAGCACCTTTGCAGAACAAGTTTAGAGCCCCTCCTTAAGCTTCTGCTGGTCAGCCTTAATATGATCGGACACTTATTTCTCACATCCTACAGCAGGTACATTTTTAGGCTTTTATATTTTAAATAGTTCTGTGGCTTTACTGGGAATTACCCATAAGCTTGGATCAGTTTGCGTCACCGTGTAAAGCTCCGGACACACCGGGCATTTGACATTGAAGAGCACGCTAAAGGTGCGTTTAACCCCTGGTGTTCACACTGGACAAGCAGGGAGGGGCTTCTTGATCTTTTTATTTTTACACTGTTTTACTAGCACATGTTCTTCATCTACAGTTGGAAGAGGCTCGGTGTGAAATGTGAAAAAGGTGCAAATCTGGTGAATCTTGCACCAGGCGTTTTCTTTCACAGCTCTATTCCAATATTTGAAAGACTTGGTGTCATTTGATTCCTGCCGGGCACAAACCACAATTATTCATTTCTCCTCCATGATGAACAGTTGGCACTTCTGTGAATGAAATGGAAATCCATCCATAAGTCACTACCATATCCGAGTCCCTGACTGGTCAAAGTTCGACCTGGTTTAACTTGCAATGGGAGTTCAATAGCTGCATGTTTTGTACGTAGAGCCCAAAAACGGACGAAAAAACCCTGTGTGATTATGAGAGTTTTTGAACACGGAAGTCCAAAATGCGCGTTTACATAAACGTTTCATCAGAAGTGGACACTTGTGCATGCTCCACTGAGGGTGGTGTGAGCGTAACTTTAAACACATTTTTCCAGGTCCTCTGTTGTCTTCTCTTAAAGATCCATTGCAATCGTCTTTTGATCCATTTTAAAAGCATTCCCAGAGGTCTTTTTGCAAAAAAATTGTGGCATTTTCTAAGATATTGTTTCTGCAGAGCAGCAGTAATTGCTGAGAGCTCTCTGTTTACAAGCTCCCATTAGCTTACAGCCCCTCACACCCCCAACCTAACATTACCAGGACAGAAAAAGTGGCAAGCAATTTTTGAGCTATTCAGCATACAGTTTTGAGCTAGACGCCAGCTGGGACAAGGAAAACAAAGACAAACGTGGGTGCATCAGAATGGAGAGGAGCAGCATATTTTCAACGTAACCAACAGACTCTGTCTCAAATGGTCTTTTTTGTCTGCACCTGATACACATCAATTGGAATAAATAACTACTTAGAAATGCAAATTTGAGCTTTGTTGGGTGTTAGGGCACTTTTCCTACGTCATCAGAAAAATGCCACAAGAACACATAAAAAAATTAAACAAAACCAAACTCAATTTTCATCAAAGCGGGTCATTTTCATGACTTGTGTTGATTTTTATTAAATTTCAGTAGACATGTTATTTGTATTTAATGTGTTTCTACAGAGTTAGAAAACAACAATGTAATTTATTGATTTTTTTTTTTTCTGTGTAGATATGCAAAAAAAAAACTTTTTATGAATCAAACAAGCCATGTAAAGTAACAATAAAGTAGTTAATGAACACACACTTGTAACACATTTGCTTCATTTTATTCATACATTACTGTGACATTTCTTTTGTTGTCAGTGTACCAGAATTACAACATAGGAAGCTGTTAAGCACATTTGGGGCTCAGAAATAGATGTTCAGTCTATGAAACATAATCATGACATTTTCCTGTAAATAAGTAGAGAGTCAAAGCAGCAGTATCATTAAATAGAATAAATGCGTACTTTCATGTCACACTTTTCAGCGACTTTGCTGCAAAGCATCACGAAATAAAGACAGAAAGTGAAAAGCTGCAGAGGTGAAGGACACTCAGAGACGGTCAACACTCAACATTGTTCTAAAGGAGGCTGAGGAGCTGACGTCACGTCTGCTCTGCCCTCTCTCAGATGTTGTATTCATGCCCGACCTCAGCCGTCTTTGTTTTGCAGAAACCCTGCATTCAGGCTTTAGTTTGTTTGTTCTTCTTTATATCACAAGCAAAAGCTCCAACTTGTCTGTGAGAGGAAAAGAAACACTTCTCATTATCAGGATTTTGACCTGTGAATCATTTAGCTTATGACTCTGCCGTATCCCTTTAATAAAACATGCATTTGAAAGCATCAACATGTTTTTAGTTGAGCCACAAAAGTGGTTTGAATTTTTTGTAATTCTGCAGCCTTGCATGCAGGATATGGTCATATGAAACGTTCCAGATAAAACATGACCTTTTTTATTCCAGCATGAACAGTAAACACCTCAATTAAAACTAGAATTCCCATTGAAAGAGGCCAAGGACTGAATGTTGATTGCTCTGACTCTGTTTGTAACTTTCTGCCTGATGACTTTTTCCTGTAAAAATTGGTTCTTCGGTTTCTATTTTTAGATGTTGATGTAATATTTCTACAAGGTCTATGCATAAATTTCACACACGCAAGCTTCATGTCTCCAGTAAAACAAATATTTATTATTTTATTTTTGATTAATTGATTAATTGGGGTTAGGGGGTTGCCAAATGCGCAGAAAACAAGCAAACTGGGTTATTCCTGCTGCTCTCACACATTCACAGAAGTTTTTTTCCAGATTTTTTTCCCCAATTTTTTAGTCAAAGTAAAGAATAGTTCACAAGGCGACAGCGGCATCAGACTCAGGTAACGTGAGAGGGATTTAACAAGCTGTTACTTCGTCCCAGGATGCAACACGGTGTGACAGAAACAGCCTCACTTTTTACTACAACTGTCTCTTTTGGTTTGAAGAGGATCCTCCCCTGTCTGCTGAAGGAAGCGCTGGAGCTTCTTTTTTTGTAGTCTGAGCTCAACACCGACTCCATGAGTGTAATATTTAATGTTTGGCAGATTTCATAAAGTAGGTTTGCGTGCTCTGTGGATGGCGGAGCTGCATGAGGATGGGATGAGGGTTGTGAAAGTTGAGCAGATGGTAAAAGCCAAAGCAAGCAGTCAGGTGATAATCAAATTAATCACTGAGGGTGAATTAGAAAGGCACTGATTGGAGCAGAAAAATCAGAAATGATCAGAAAAAAAGGGATCCAGATTGTTGTGCTTTGAAACTTCCCATGATTATTGACACATTCTGACACCGCAAAGATCAAAACAAGCTCTGAAAGCTCCTTCTGGGCTGAAGCTGTCTGCTTTCCCCTCGCTCAGCTGCCACTTTTGTTCGAGCACCGCTTTTAACATGCTCACCGTACAGCTACAACAATTCTCAAGACATTTCACACCAATTCTCCGTGACTGTCAACTCTAAATTGACTCTGGATGTGTGATTTTTCATACAAATCCTCATTTTCTTCATCTCGGCGTGCAGAAATGTCTCAGAGCATCAAAACGTACCTCCGAATTATCAAGATACTGTGAGCTGTAAGTGCAAAGATAAGAAAAGCAGTCATGCTGCTGCCGTTCAGCCAGCAAACATCACTCCTGCTCCTGTAATCCTTCTGATAGTCTTTTGTTTCACAAAACTGTGTATAAATAGAAAATTTACAAATAATATGTGTTTGCAATTCAAACCTGTGCTACACTGCTGATAATTAGGATCATTTAATGTAATTAATAAACGGTTCTACTCCTAAAAATGTCCACAAGATGTCAGCATTTGCGGCACTCCTGGTCAGTAAATCCAGATGATCTCATCTGCAGGGATTTACTGTCTGAGTTTAAAGTGCACCACACTACACACAACTGTCACACAAACTCTTTCTGTCTTTGGTTCGAGTCTGGAATAAACTCCTTCCTCAGACCCAAGAACGCTCAGATGTTTTCAGAGCTTCAAAACCCTGACTGGATGACCGGATGCTTCCCACACATTTGGCCGTCTGCCTAACTTTAAGCTACCCTTTAAGCTTCATCCAAGTATCTACAAGTGTAGATGCCTGCGGTGCTGGATCCCCGCCAGAGGAAAGGTGGGATCACTTCAGCCAAGTTGGCATGTCCAACCAAATGAGAAGGATTGGAGTAGGTCGGACCTTTTCCCTCCCACCTCCGTGTCCCACCTCCATTCACTAAACCCGAGCAGATTAAGTCTGTCAGGTCCCTCCTCTTTAATGAGGGGGAAACGGGAGGTGTGGAGGCACAGTGACTCCTTACTAATAACTGGAAAGGCAGAGTGCTGGATAAACATGCTCAACCACAGGTCTTTACCATGTCTCCACCCAAACAGGAGACATATCAGGCATATCTACAGAAGAAATGTTGATTTAAAGAGCCACTCCAATCAACTTTGGAGCCAGTTTGTGCCAGACTCTAGCTCGTACAAGGAAAACAAAGATGTACATTGATCTGTTTGTCTGCCACCCATCAGATCGAAGCGGAGCAGGGAGCTTGTTGCCCGCCCATCGTATTTTCTACGTCACAAATACGCTCTTTTGCAAACAGCATTTTTTGTCTGCTCCTGATTCACAACAATCTGAATATGGATATATTCAGAAATGCATTTTTAATCTTCATTTTATTTGTATTTGTCCTCCATTGTCAGAAAAATGTTACAAGAACCTGTTAAAACCAGCAAAACCACAACTTTCATCAAATAAAGTTTGAATTTTGGTTGTAATTCCACAGACAGCAGAAACAGTGACGTCCTTTTCTCTGAAACATCAATGGGTTTTTTCAGCAAAGGACAGGCAGTACAAACAGTCGCGCTTTCCTTCCATCAGTTAACCTTTGCTTGCTAACTTTAAGACTTTTTGTGCTCTCAAATAAAAGACGGGATTCTGACAGAGATAAAACGAGACCTGAGAAGGATTGACACCTGAGCAGCAAACACAGACCCAGAGGGGCCTCAAAGCAATATCCTGGAGGAATCTCACCCAAAAACAAATGCAAGTTGTCAAAAGAATAGTGTTAGGGAAGAAATCGCTTTAGTTAAATCGATTTCTAGGAGAGACTCTCAAAGAACATTCCGAAATAGTTTCTTCCACCTCATGTTTCAATTGTTTAAAACTCTTCTTTGAATCAGCCTGCACGAACTCAATCTGGGTACATTTACACATCCTTGTAGATAAAAGTAGCTGAATGAGTTTGAGTAAGACTTGGGGAAAAAGACACTCCAGGCCCTGACTTTATCAGGCTCTGTCACAATCTCCCCCCCCAGAAGTACTTTCCAGAGAGTTTGCATGGTGGCTCCTCCTTCTAGGGAAGGCCCTTCAACTGCAATCCCAAAGCGCTGGCAGAAAACCCAGCTCTGCAAATGGAGGACAGAGAAAACAAACACTAATTGACTCTCACAGAATATTTCACATTTACATAATCCCACAATGAAAAGAGGCGTTTCACAGGAGGAGACCTCGGATTATTTGGAGCTCCAAAAATGCATGTGATTTGTGGACAGCCTTGCGTGGATGGATAGTGGGAGTGGCCAGCAATGCTGGGAGGAGGAGTCAAACACAGAATGGTTAAGACTGAGAGTACGGGGGCTAAATTTAGCCAATGGATCTGCTGGGGTGGAGCTAATCCTCTTTGCACTCGTATTATCTGGCCTTTGGATTAGAGAGCTTTGCCTCTATGCTAGACATCTACTCTCTAAAGTGATGCCCCATGGTAGACTGTACCATGTCATCAGATAGGGGTGCCAGAAAACACATCTATCTGTTGTAAAGAGTTGCAAATTGAACTTGATGACTTTGATTATATTTTTGTGCAGAAAATACAATATTCATTTATTCTGGTGTGAAAAGCACTTTTAGCAACCTTTTTGTTTTATTGGATGTTTAATAAAAACACCTAACGAGTTAAAAAAAAACTTTATAGTCTATTGCATTAAAATGTATCTACAAATAAAGCCTAATTGTAGATATTTTGTGCTTAAATAAAGTATTATTTGCTCTTTCAAACTTTTACTTTCACATAGATTATGCTTAAATGTTGACCACAGGTATTCACAACCACACAACTTGTATGAAGGTCATCTGTGTTAAATCCATGTTCCTCATTTTTCTCTGTCTTTAAAGACCCACTCCGACCATCTCTTTAAAAACGTTCCCAGTGGTCTTTTAACCCTCGGTGGTCTCAGAACTCACCAGTGATTTTGCCAATCACATCGCTTCTTTACAATGACACAGGAATGGCATTAAATTTGTTTTCTCTCAAAATTTTACATAAAGGTTTCAAAAAATTCTAGCTTTTAAAATGTTGGTTCAAAACAAAGAAATTGTTATGACACATAATCGTGTCATGACTTGGAACAAAACCCTTGGAACATTGTACGTAGCTTAGTAGAGTTTTGTCTGTTTTTTCAGCATTTCTCACGTAATTTGACTTTGTCCTTGCTTTATTTTGGAATTATTTTATTTTGTCTCTTCACATTTGATCTTTTTAATAAAAAATTAAAAACTTGTGATTTTTGCAGTGAAAAAATGACCAGATTTACTTGTTTTGTTTTTTTAAGCTCATTGTGTAATTATCATCATCATCGTCGTCATGCTTCATTAATCCCGAGGGAATGTTATTGTTTTCCAGTACAATCCTGCCCCTCCCTGAGCAGGGAGCTTGTGGCCCGCCCAGAGTATTTTCTATGTCACAAATAAGCTCTTTTTAAACAATATTATTTTGTCTGCTAAATTTACAATAGTTTGAATGAAGAAATCCTCAGAATTTCAACTTTGAATTTAATTTTCTTTATATATGTCCTCCATCATCAGAAAAACGCCACAATAACATGTTAAAAACACAATTTTTAACGCTTGAGTGGGTTTTTAACTAAAGAAAAAATGTTTTCCAGAACGCTTAAATCTTCAATCTTCACAATCAAAGACACGAAGCTTCTTTCTCCAACCTTCGGATTCAAAAGAAAAGAAAATGAATATTTTAGTCATTTTCTCTGATGTCTTTAACCAGGGAGACTCAGGACTGCAGAGGAGTTGCCATGAAGATACACTACAGGGCTCAGTCTTCACAGACATTCAGTTTTTGGGGCAAAAATGGAACATCAGGAACCAAAAGTGATGGTATGGGATCCCTGGTCGGAATGTTTTACATTTTTGCAGAGTATCTTGTACTAGTGATGATGTTTCCATAGCAACAAGGATCTACCCCATTCCACTGTCCTTTTTTGCTCCTGAAACAAGAAAAGAAAAAAAGATCACACTGCCAGAGTCTGTCTACCGACAGTGACCTCTGACCACCCCGTGGAATATCAGAAGAAGACAAAACATCCTGTTGAATCACAGCAGTTTGCAGTCAGTTGTCAGCACCATATAAACCCTGAGGACTGAACCATGAGGCTGGAAAAAGTGGGGGTTGTGTCAGTGTGGGAGGGGTGGTGAGTTTGAGTGATAGAGGCGTGGGGGGGCATGAGCCTGTGTCCTAATCCCTCAGGTTTGGCTGCAGCTCGGCTGGCCTCGGGATAAAGTGTCATGTAGATGCCGGACATTTGAAAATGCTACTTGGATTTCTTTTCTGATGCCTTTTTTAGAAGTTTTTTTATTATTATGAATGTCCGCTCTGGTAAGTTTTCACTTTTAACTTGTTGCTTTGTCAGATTCATTTTGTTGCAAGAAGCTGAGAAGCTGAGAGGGAAATGATGGCTGAGGAGCCATAGTTGGTTTTTAACTGTCACCTTCTGCCGTCCTGTTAAAAATAAAGCAAATCTTTTTTATTTAATGAATGACGATTTCCAGCTGAGCTGGTTCTGAATCACTGTCAACATGTGACACTTTTATTCATTCATTCATTCATTTTCCAAACCGCTTTATCCCTTTCGGGGTCACGGGGTTGCCGGAGCCTAACCCGGCTACTCATGGGCGAAGGCAGGGTACACCCCTGGACTGGTCGCCAGCCTGTCGCAGGGGCGACACTTTTATTTATTTATTAAAAAAGGACACTGGAACGCACATTTTACTGATGGTCACATTCTCCAGCGCTTGATTGAAGGAGGACGTCTCATTCAAGGCTGAATATCAGTGAAAAGGATCAGAGCGGCTGTTTACAGGTGAATGTGTTTGACAGTTTACCAGAAAAAAGGTTCTTCTCTTCTTGAAACTTCTGAAGGCCGCTTTATAACTCACTGCCCGAATAACTCAGTGCTTTTATAGAAAACCAGAAAACCTTTTTAAGGCCTGAACATGGGCTAAAATCTTCCAATTTGTCACTTGGACATCGATCATCTGTCTGCATTTTGATGGCAATAAATGCAAGTTTAGGTTTCTAAACCAAAACTCCTAATGTGAAAGCTTTGTGTTCAGGAAAAAAAAGGCTCAGCTTTGATAGTTTTTCCCAGATTTTTTTTTACTCAAATCAAAGCTCATTTGGGGAACAAACGTTTTGGTCAGACAGAAGTTCCAGTGGCCGGACAGCTGTGAGTTTAGAGGTCAAAGCAATGAAAAGACTTTAACACCTTGCAGAACATCAACGCAAAGTCCGGTGCTTTCAGAAGAATGGCTTTAAACCGGCTAAGATCTTCTGCAAAACCAAACAGATGCCAGATGCTCCACTGGCTGCTTCAGCCTGGAATCATTCAGGTGAGACAAAAGAGAGCGTCTCCCTATTCCTGAATAATCACCAAAGAACGAGATTAGATGAAGTGGAGAGATGATCGGAAGAGGAAAAGGTCACTCGTGAAATTGAAACATTTACCTATATAAAAAAAAAGAAGACGTCTCAGCGACCTCTACGTTTCCTGCAGAGCCTTTAGCCCAAATTGATCTTCACTCTTTCAGAGGGACTTGCTGACTTTTGGGCACTCTCACAGGAAAACTGATCATGACCTATTCAAAATTTGCACTGCCAGGAAAGGCATTCTGACATCTGAATGTGTGTGTGTTACGGCATGAGCACACATGCTGATCAATACAGTGAGAGCGGAGGGCGGGGGGGAGGAGGAGAAGCCAGTCCAGCTGTTATGTAAGCACCAGCTTTGTCCATAGACAAGCTGTAGAGAGATGATGAGAGCAGCACCAGGTTCCTGAACCGGACTGAGCATCGATCCTCCCACAATCCTCCTCTGTCCATGTTTTATTCATGCAACAGAAAAGAACCTGTGATCTCCACAGCGTCCCGGACCTCCTGGTATCTGGACGGATCTGTGAACATTTTTTTTCCATTGCTGGTTTAAGTATTTTAAAGCCACAAAGAGAGAGCAGCAAATACATGAAAGCATTTCAATCAAGACTCCCTAATCCAGCGCTGCCGTCAGCCACCTTGCTGACTTTCACAGTGAAACAATAATGTGATTTAACAAGGGCAAAATGAAAAAAGAAAAAAAATCTGAAGTCCTAATCTGGATTAAATAGCAGTGACTGTCATTCAGGCTCTGCAGCAGAACCATCCAAAACAGGCGGAGCACCTAAGAAAAAAATAATGCAAATGCTCCTGCAAAAGAGGTTCCTCCAGATTGAACGAAGCAGGAATGATTCAGAAAGTGCATACAATTAGGAGGAAAACCACAAACAGAGCTGTTTTACCAAGAAAAGGAATGAAAGTGGCATCTGGAAGACAACAGAGGTCACTGACTGGGCGCAGGAATTATGCAGGCGGTGTTTAAAACAAAAATGTTTTCATTCTTTGCTGACCAGGTTCCAGGTACAAAAAAAGTTCAATCATTTCCTTATCCCTTATTTTCAGAAGACGTGGCCTCAGGGTGCCAGTTTCACTTCAGTGTAAAAGTCGTTTAATTCCAGCAGTAATTGATGTGACAACAATGCTCAGGAGCTGTGGGTTTAATCTGCGCCGTTTGCTCCTCTGCATCGCCGCTTTCAGCTTCTATTGCTGCTGACGGAAACCAGGATCTGAACGTGTCGCCGACACAGCAGGGCTGCTGATGGATCAAAATGGCGTCGGAGTGTTTGAGCGAGAAGACGATGAGATTATCTGCTTGTGCAGAAGGACAAACAGCCTGCAGGGGGAAAACCGGCACTTCTAACTGAATTTTACTTTTTAAAAGAGGCTTTTTTGCCTCAATATAAATAAATGATGTGCTTCATAAATGCAAGTGAAGAAAATATGCTGTTAAAAAGGAAGGCTAAATGAAATAAAATAACTGTAAGATGTGAGATGTAAAACATTTAGATAACCTACTGTTGCTATATAAAGCACCTTTTGAAAAAAAGGCGATTTAAAGTTTCACTGCAATCATCTTTTGATCTTTTTCCAAAGCTTTCCAAGTGGTCTTTAAACCATAATGACATTTTTAGCCAAAACTGAAAAACCTGTGTTATTTTCTGGGACAGAGGGCTGCACGGTGGCGTAGTGGTTAGCGCTCCTGCCTCACAGCAAGAAGGTTCCCGGTTCAAGTCCTGGCTGGGGGACCTTTCTGTGTGGAGTTTGCATGTTCTCCCCGTGCATGCGTGGGTTTTCTCCGGGTACTCCGGCTTCCTCCCACCGTCCAAAAATATGCTTCATTGGTTAATTGGTTACTCTAAATTGTCCGTAGGTGTGAATGTGTGTGTGTGTATGGGTGTGTGATTGTGGCCCCTGCGACAGACTGGCGACCAGTCCAGGGGTGTACCCTGCCTTCGCCCATGAGTAGCCGGGTTAGGCTCCGGCAACCCTGTGACCCCGAAAGGGATAAAGCGGATTGGAAAATGAATGAATAAATGAGTTTCTGCAGAGCGGCATGAGTTCATTCATAATTTGCCTCTGAGTTGTGAGCAACCCCGCCCCCTCATCCTCTCACTGTCGCTGTGAGCGTAGAGCAGCCCATCCAGAGTATTTTCTACGTCACAAAAACTGCATTTTTTCAACTGCTGCTGATTTACAGCAATTTGATTGAAGAACTACTCAATATTTCAAACATTGAGCGTATTTTTCTTAATACATATCCTCCATAATCGGTAAAATGCAGCAATGTAAAAAACATCAACAACATGATTTTTATTGGATCTTCGATGACTTGCTGTAAAGCGATTCCATGGAGCCCCTCTGGGTTTAAGACTTCTTCTGACAGGCCACAAACTGTCCCAGCAGAGGATTCTTTTGCTCTCATGCTAACATTCAGTTATTTTTTTTAGGTTCAGCATGCAGCACTGTGCATATCAAGGGAGGTAACAGTCGACCGGTGCAGTGCCTGAGGCCTTAAACGTCAGAGCGAACCAGCAAAGACCCGACTTTTCCTCTGACACCTGGGATCAAGAAGGCTGCCGCAGTGCTGAGAGTAGATCGCGGCTCGTTGGGAGGATTATGCCATTATAGTTGACAAGTTGAGCTTCCTCAGCAGACCTCAGCTACACCACAAAGCCACCCCTGCTCCCCGCCGCCAACCATGGATGACCCCTATCAGAACAATGTGAACCAGCAGATGACAGAGGGTGGAGGGTACACCTACACCCAAGACGGAGGAGGTCAAGATGGATACCCTTACCAGACAGACTACCCCCAACAGGATGACGATGCTGCCAGTGATGCCACTGAAGGGGCAGATGAGGATGACCAGATGTACGAAGGGGAGTACCAAGGCATCCCCCACCCTGATGAGATCAAGGAGGCTAGGCGGGCAGCTCGCTTGGAGGCCAAAAGGAAGGCCCGCCTGGCGGTGCAGCAGGAGGAGGAGGAGGAAAACCTTTCTGAGCAGTACGAGACCATCATGGAGGACTGCGGTCACGGACGCTTCCAGTGGATGCTCTTCTTCGTGCTGGGCCTGGCACTGATGGCGGATGGCGTGGACGGCTTTGTGGTGGGTTTTGTCTTGCCCAGCGCGGAGAAAGACATGTGCATATCCAACGCTGACAAAGGACTGCTGGGTAAGTGGCAGAACCAAATCACCTCAGGATTAAGGTAATTGATTATCACGATAGAGCAGTTGCTTTCTAAGTCTCACACGTGAGGATCTGAAATGAATGGATTCTTTTGTATTCATTTCTTTACATTTCAGTGAAAGCCGATAAATCCAGAAAGCCAAGTTTTCTTTTTGAAGCCCCTTAGTTCCCAATCATGTGCAAATGTTCACGGTCAGTAAGGAGCCAATACTCGCATCTTACTAACAGCGTGAGGGCATCATACGAGAGTATCATGGGTACTTCATAAGTGCGTGCAACTTCTATTATTGTTTTGAATACTTCACAATACACTTACCAAACTTACGACAATCGTACGGTCCATTTTCACGATGTCCGAGTCTCAAGACACACCTGTGCTCTCCTTAGGCCCCAGTTTATGCTTCACAGTGATTTGTAATCACTCGGGTCACAATGAAATGAGGAAATGCCTAAAAATCTTACACAGACATAGAAAGAAAATAGAGTAAATTTCTGGAAAGATATATTTAATGTCTCATTTCATGCAGCACTCGAGAATGCAAACTGCGTTGTGTTTTTTTTTTCTCTGTGTGGCCTAGTTCTATTTAGTGGACGAACGCACCACTTCCTCCTCTGCCTCATCGGGTACCTGCACATTCACAGACGCAGTAACTGTATGATTAAGATGTCCTCCATGTTAAAAATAAACGCTGGAGATGATCACATCGCTTGAAAAGTATAAATACCACTCAGAAGCCGCTCCCCTCTACGAAAACCCAAAACCTGTAGCACCCATACAAGTTCATGCGACTGAGGCTTAAAACATAAAACTACAAGGCAACATTTTTAATGACGTAGTTTCAAGCTTTTTTAAGGCTAGTATGTCATCACCACACACTCTGTGTTGGTCCAGAAAGCTCATGTGTGTTTTAAACTTTTTCTAACCGGTCCTCTCATGTCTCCGACAGTTTTAACAAACTAAAGGATTAGCCATTCCTTCAAACACAACTATACCTGGAACTGATCATCATCTCCATGCACAGACACATATAAAGGCAGGGGAGGGTTTGCAAACGAGGACAGACCTAAAGAATTGATTGTGTCTTTTGTGGTTTAACTGTTTCCCTGCAGCTCCTGCTCAACACTACTTACATACTTGTTATTTGGAATTATTTGTTGTCAAAATCTAATTTAAAGCAGCACACTTGTCCTTTCACTGCAAAAACAGGACCACTAGAAATAAGTCCAAAAATCATTGAAATTTTCTTTAAATAATCCAAAAAATGTGTCAATGGGGTAAGAAAATGTTCTTACCAAGAATTCTAATTTTAAGAAAACAATTCTAGTCGCTAAATTCTGATTTCTTAAATTCAGACTATTTGGCTATTAAAAAACTTTCTTGATGAGAGATTATTGTTCTTGCAAGACAGAAAATAAAACACATGTTCTTGAAACCAGGCTCTTTTTACTTTCTTAAGATTCCGTTTTTGCAGTGTGACACATATAAACACAGATGCCGCGCTCAGATATTTCAGCTTTGTCTGCAAACTGCCGGCCAGTTAAAACTGATTTAAAGAGCAGCTTTGTGACAAATCCAGATTTGCTAAAAAATGTTGTCAACACGTTTGTTTTTTGTAACTAACAAAAATACTTCCAGAGCTGCTTTCCTATTTAGGAAAAATAAAGTGCGTCCACTGCTGCTTGGTAGAAATATGCTTGGAAATGACTTTTTTATTCTTGACAAATTAAACCAAGTTTTTTCAGCAACCTAATGAATCTGAAAAGTTGTGTTTTTTCCATCCAAACATTACAGAAGTAGCACTTTTATACTGGACTGAGTGAATGCTGAGATGTCCATGTCTCTTGTGATTCCACCCCCTGTGGAATGCATGGGTCATCAGGCTCAGAGATTTTCTAACAGTTTAGGAGTTCTAAGCATCCTCGAGAAGAAACGAGCAAATTCTTGTGCAGGGGGAAAGGAGAACCTGTTAATATCAAACTTCTATCTATAATTGATTTTACAGTCACTTTATAGCAAGATATTACTACACCATCTCTTGTTGATTTATCACCAGGATAGATATGTTTTTGCACAAAAAGCTTTGATTATTAAAGAACTCACAAAGTTTTAAATCACATGCTTTCACCTTTTGTTCTAATAAATCAGAAATTGAGACAAAACTCTCTAAAAAAAACTAATAGAATTCAACTCATTTTAGCATGTTTTCTATAAAACATCACAAAAAGAGTGTCATTAGTGAACATCAGACTGATCTACCATCCGTTAAGCAGATCATTTGGTGTTGATCAAAAGATTTAACTCCTGCTAGTTTCAGTATAAATGCTTTTACAGGTTTGTACTTTTTATTTAGCACATTTCTAAATTTGTCTTTTTTATTGCAGAACCAAAGTAATTGAGTTTTTAAGCTTCTATTACAGTTTTAAAGCTCATTTCTTCTTTATGGTTCTCTATGCAAAAACCACCAATTAAAACTGTTTTTTATATTTCCATGCATTCGTGTGCACATTTATGTAGATTTATAAAAGCTAACCATATGCTGTGCCTTTTGAGCACTTTTATATATCTGGAAGAAATGTGGGAAATGCTAATTTCCGTCGTTATGCTTAAACACATGAAACTAAAAAGTTTTATGTCTTTAGATCCCGAACAGCTGCATGTGTTTCTGCAAAACCAGGGAAACAATCAGGATGCATGGTCAGAATTCATTTGGAAGATGACAAAAAGCTTTTACCTGGTTAAGCATGGACATCTGGAAAAGGTTTTAAACTGCAAACATTTGAGGAAAAATAATTCTGACCACAAGTCAGACGGGTTTTCCATTTATTACGTGCAGAAAATTAGGTTTTGCAAAAGTATTATTCAATAAAATACAGCTTGCTCCAAGGAAAGCTCCAAAACTTACTAATTATAGTCATCATTGGATAAATTACAACTCCATATTCACCCAAGGTTGAGGAACTCATCAGGGAAGGGATGTGCTGCTGTTCATGGTTGAAGCCAAATTTTGCATTTGAGTGAATATTTCCCAATGAGAAAATAAAGCCTTTTTTCTCTTTGAAACATCTAATGTCCTTTGTTTATCAAAAGAATAAAAGCATCCATAAAAGAAGTAAATGTTTTCAAGCAGCACAGATGGAAATTTGCTTGAAACGTACCTTGAAACCATCTCCTGTCTGTGCAGAAATCTAAACTGCAAATTAAAGCCATTCCACTTATTTCCAAGACCTCGTGTGCAGCCAGGCAATGTGACAGATTGCACATCACTCATTTCATCTTAACATGGGCTCCCGGGACGCAGCCCTGTGAGAGACTGATGAGGAACCTGTGGTAATTGTATTCAGAGTGGGTTTCCAGGCTAATACGGAGCATGTTGCAGCAGTCAGAGATCCTGGCGGGCTGCAGCGCTCGGTGCTGAGCTGTCAGACACGCTTCAGGCCTCTGACAGGCTGAGATAGCAGGAGGACAGGCCGGTGAAAATGAAATCACAGCATCTGTTTGTGCAGAGTGAGATCACAGGCTGAGAATATGAAGTAGATCTGCAGAATGATAGTGTCTGATGCACGCTCATGCTCCGTTCATCAGACATGCGGCAGAGGCAAGCTGTTTAATCCTAACCTGACTTTTGGATGGCAGACAGACTCCTAAACATTTACTGCTAGATTAATCTGCAGACTAAAGGCAAAGGTGGGAGTTCATCTGCTGAAAACAAAGAGAAGAAGCACATTTTTATTTGAATTTTAAACAACGACGGGAACAACAGGTGCTGATTCACCAACAAGGGAAATTCAGCAGATTTAACAATAGAAACTAAAACAAAACATCATTGAGCTCAAATCTAATTTTGATGGACTGTCTGCATCACTTTTTATGGAGTATTCTAACCATTTTTTTTTACTTGAGAAACTACATTGGCTTCCAGAAGAAATATTGCGCAAGATAATTTCCTTGTTATCAACTCCAAGGTCATCTGGAACTGACCAGTGAATCTGAATGCAGCGTTGGACACTATAAACAGCAAAGTAAAGGCAGAGATGATATGCTCATTGCTGCAGAACTTGGCAGCACTTGCCTTGCTGATGCTGAAGTAGTTTCAGTAGCTTCTTACTGCTTGTGCATTCTTCTCTTTTGCCAAGTTCTACTGTCCATTTAATTTTAGGAAACAACAATATTGAGTATGAAACTGAAGCAATGCAGTAATAACCTGTCCTGGGGGGCTTGATTTGAGGGTGGGTGGGGCCTGCCCGCCCTCTGGCACTGGGCTCAATGTCCAGCATTTAAAATGTGAACTCACAGAGAGGAGTGGCATCTTAAGGGGAGTGCATGTGTGTCTTGCAGTTCCCTTGAGGTTCATAACATCATGAAATTGGAACGTAACAATATAGTGTGTGTGCTTATGACGTGCAAGTTATGCTGCCCTTGTGCAGCACTCTAGTCGCTCCTAAGGTGCGAGTACTGGCTCCTGATTGACTGCTTGCAAATGCTGTACGCACAGGGTGATACGTAAGTTCCTGTAGAACGCCTATAGGATGTCCGCAACTACATTTTGATCTGATTGCCTCATTTCCAACAGTAGGCTGAGCAAACTTACCACATGAACAGCACTAACGGGCTCCTTGCACAGTGTGCAGGGTTCAGGGGGGTTGCATAAATAAAAATTACTTACCTTGATTTGATGTATTCGCTACGACCTGTCTGACGCTTACCGAGCAGTCTACCATCCTGCGCATACCATCTGCGAGCCCCATACAGGTTTGCCTTTTTTTTTTATTTTTTACATGTCCATCCATTAGGGCAGTTTGGACTAAGGCTTTTTGGGCATGTTTCGTAGTTGTGAAAAAACACTGGAAAGTCTCCTCATGAGCAAGCTGTAATTTATCTGCTGTTTGTGAAGGGTTAAACTGTGGAGGGAAGAGTCTCGGCCTGGATACTCTACACCTCTTCCAGCTCTTTAGGGGGGGAAATATGTTGGCGTTCCCAGAACGGCACAGAGATAATCTCCAGTGTGTCCAAAGGGACCTCTTCTCCTCTCCCCAGGAAGCCGTGGTATTCCTGCCAGATGTTGTAGCTCCACCAACTAACTGGCTTCTCTCCATAATGTAGCTGTGTGATGCTACAAAGGAGGCAGGAGAAGCTAACACGTATTCAGAAAGAGTTTGATCTGCTGATTTTAAAGTGTATTCTTAAACACGAAACCTGCAAACATCTCTAAGGGAATTTCCACATTCCAGAATCAGTGGAAAATAGTTTTTTAACATAAACAATATCCCATCTGTTATTTGAGGCTTATCCTGCATTTCAAACAACCTTCAGCATGTTCTCCTGTTAAAGCTCTCATAGAAACCGCGTCAATATGAATCATGAATTTCCCATCCGAGAAAATGCGTGACATGGAATGATTCACAATGATATCCATCTATTTTGCTCACAAGGTGAAACACATTACTTCCTCCTTTAGTGGTTCATCTTACGCCAATTTTGCTTTAAAAGCTGCAAGAAATAGGTAAACGTTAGTTCCCCCTCGAGGCTCAAGGGCACGTTTACCTGAAGGAGAGGCCTTAATCACGGACCCGTCCTGTCCTTGTACATATCAAAGCCATGCATGCTGCCTCAAGCATCAACATACCAAGACATCAGACCCTGAAGAGTGTCTCACTAAACAGGTCGTACATCTTGGCATGTGGAGCATCAGAACATTTGGATGGTTTATTAATCCACAGGGAAGGTGCACACCACCGCTCCACGTGCCTCTAAGCGGCTTAGTCCCTGTGTAATTAGGGCCGTGTAGTAAAAACACGGAGCGGGCAGGAAATATGGCTCTGAATGTTTAAAGAGGAGCTAAAAGCCGACCGACTCAACTGCAACAAAGCAGGAGGAAGATTTGGAGCTGCACAGCCAGCAGGGCTGACGCACAGCAGCAGCAGCTGCCTGTTGCATGCTGGCATTCACTCCACATGGTGATGACTCACACTCCTGCATTCAGGGCTTTAATGAAGGGTTACAGGAGAACACAAAGACCGCCGCAACGTGCCATAGTGAGCAAAGCAGAGAGCGGGTTAGAGATGCTGGAGAAACATCTTCCTGGAGACGCTGACACCAGTTTCCTTCTACGCCACGATGCATTTCTGTAGATATTGATCAAGCTTCAAGGCTGCTTCACTGAAAACACCAGGTTAGACAGCTGGTAGTTCAAACACAGGTGAAGGGAGACCCCTGGTGGAGAACACAGAGAAGTCCCTGGTTTTCGTGATTTCGTGTTGGTTTTTTTGTTTTTGTGGTGAGAGTGTGTTTGTGTGTTTGCAGGTCTGCTAGTGTACGTGGCCATGATGGTGGGGGCTCTGGTGTGGGGCGGTCTGTGTGATAAAATGGGAAGGAGGAAGTGTCTGATCTACGTGCTGACCATAGACCTGGTCTTCTCCTTCCTGTCCTGCTTCGCTCAGGGATACGGCTTCTTCCTCTTCCTCAGGTTCTGCTCTGGATTCGGGTAGGAGGCCTTTGAACCCGTGACGTTTGGGTCCAATCTGCTCCAAAAAGAGAGAATTACTAATGATCAATCTTTTCCACAAACCATCCAATCAAGATGAAAAAGCGCATAACAGCTAAATCAATAGTAACAATTGCTTAGGAGACTATAAATACCAAAAAAAAAAAAAAAATCAAACTACATTTCTATATGTTAAATCCAGAATCAAGAACGCAATTTTTCTGCAATTAAACTTTTTCAGGAGCATATCTTTATTATAATTTATCACAATTAATTATGGTAAAATGTATTTAATGAAACCATTTTAATTGTAAATGCGCTTTTTACATTTTTTTTATTCTTTATAAGTTCTAATGAATAATAGAAAAAAAATGCATCTTAGATTCCTAAAAATAGAGAGAAATAAGCAGAATTGTAAATAATTTTACAAAAATTAAATCATTTAATTCGCTTTTTATTTTTTTTAGAACACTAAATGTGTGGTTTTTTTTGCATTTTTACCATTTTAAATGTGTTTGATTTCTTTGACTAATGTTTTAGATGCAAATACAGTGCTTAAGTTTATATCTGTTGATATAACCATAAATTGGCTTTAATTTTCTCTCAATTTTAGAAAGAAAAACAGAAATATAAGATTTTGCGTACAATCTTTTATGAAAAGATTATTTTTCATTTGTTTGTTACGTAAGAAAAATCTTTAGCATCAGTCAGAGAAATAATGAGCTCAATGAAGATGTTTCTGGGGATTATCAGAGCTTATTTTGTCTGTGTATTTTTATGCCTTAAATCAAATGTGGAATAAAAAATAAAATTTGAACTCTGCAACATTATTTATTTAATAACTGACTATCCTGCTATATAGATTAGGATTTATATTGTTTAATTTCATTTTTTTGTATTTTAAAGTATTTCTTACTGTGAAGCTTTCTAATTTCTTTATTTATTTTTCATTGAGGTTTTTCGGTTTAACCTTAACATGGATTAAGTGTCCAATTTAACACAAGAGGCAGGACAAACATACAGCTTCAGCTTTTATTTTGAAATATCTTATGCAGAAGAGACAAAGTTTTAAATTAAACGGTGAATCAAACAAAAATTTTACATAAAAGAAGAAATAATTTAACATTTAAACTTGTTTTAGAAAAGGAAACAACTTTAACCTGTGGGACAATGACGATATGTAAAAAAATATACAAAAACTGACAACAAATATACGTTTAAAGAAATTGTCTTATTTGTTGGTATTTATTTTGTTATTTTAACACTGCACAAATAATTTGGACTTTCTCTAACAAAATAAATATTTAGGAGTCAGGTGAGCCTTTTTTAAAGGGTTTTAGGTACTTAAGTTGAATAGGAGTTGTTATATTAGCATTTTATATCTTTATTTAAGCTAAATGATCCTTTCTTCACACTGTGCTGAACCTGGGATATTGAAGTGTAGGTGGTCAGAAAAAGTGAATTAATGAGTAAATAATAGAATGGACAGAAGGAACTCTTCATGAAGCTGGGCACAGAAGGTACAGCATCCTCTTTTACAGGAATCTATTAAGATTGACCATAACAAACCAGGACTGCAGCGTTTTCACAACAAAGTTTCACTACTTCACCTTTAAACATCAATTATGTGGAGGAGTCTAAAAGAACAACACACAAAAATCTAATAAATGTTTTCATTTTCACCAGCTGATGTATCACTAAGATTGGTTAGAATTCATATCACTTCCAAATGCATTCATTATACTCAGATTTATTTACAGTTCAAATTTTTTATATATTTTTTAAATGTTTAGTTCTTTAAATGTGATTAGCTTTAATAGACAGTATTATAATAATAGTGTTTTTACAAAAAATAAAGCTGGAAATGCTTTATTTAAATTCAGTGGTTACTTCCAAAGAACAGATACAAAAACTGTGCTCGTTCATTATTTTTTCATAAACCTTTTTTAAATTATTATTATTACTTCTATTAGATCTCTATTTTAAATAATAATTGTACATTTCTATTTGCTACTAGAACATAAGAAAAGTTTAAAAAAATGTCTGAGACAAAACTTTGCCACTGTCAGAGGACAGTCCAGCCTCTTTCTGCACACAAAGAAACTTCTATTTTTTAACTCCAGGACAGACTTTATTGATTGATCTGATTAAAAGCAGTGAACAATAAGGGCTTTTGTTTGCTCCTGGTTGCAGTTAAACTCCTGCTGCTAGCGGTACCTCACAGAGAAGCTGCACTGAATGATTTCCCCTCTGATGACGGTTCCAAGAGGAAGTTTGCCTTAAGCTGTTAATATTGTTATTTATGGAACATGCAACAAAGCAGACTTTTTCTACCAGTTCTTTTTGCATTAATGGGATTGTTTCTAGCTAAATATATTTTTCTGGTTTTAAAATAAATTATTGATGAGCCAAAGTGCAGGAAGTCAGATTAAGAAAGTGAAAGATTAAATTGTCCTAAGAATTAAACACCGAGGCTAAAACTGGGCAATTATCTCTTTGGCAGCAAGAATCCTGCTGTCATTCAATACCAAAATTGGTTTTACTCAAAATAATTGATAGTACAGAGCCCCTAACATTCAAATCATGCAGAATATTGGATTCTGGGGCTTAGTCTTTCATACACAGGATTTTACTGTGTAGATCTGCTGCAGAAATCAACGCACAGCAAAGAAAAATAAAACATTTAACTGCCTTAAGTAAGAACAGCTCAAATCCATCAACCACCCGGGTGTTAAGGGTTTAACGGATGTTTCAGATTAAAAGATTCAAGTTAGAAAACCAGCTGTAATTCAGAGCATTTCAGATGAAAACCCGTCTCGGTGTGTGTGATGAGGGGAAAAAAAGGGAAAATAATGCCGTTTATTTACCGTTTCTTCTCCAGAATTGGTGGTTCCATCCCAATCGTCTACACCTACTTCACTGAGTTCCTGCAGATGGACAAACGTGGAGAACATCTGAGCTGGCTCTGCATGTTCTGGATGCTGGGAGGCCTGTACGCCTCCTTCACTGCCTGGGGGATCATTCCTCACTATGGTAACACCCAGTTAACACACACATGCATGTACTGTGTGCTAAAACTCTGAAACCGGGATTTGGTCATTTTTTTATTATGGTTGAATTCAGTGTAAAATCATTACCATCTCAGTATGTGTAAAATGAAGTTCACACACAACAGATATTCATGGTGGTAAGTGAAAAATACATTTTTTCATGAATTCAGGATCAAATGTAGAAAAACAGGCTGAAATGTGCAAAAATTGTCAAAATAATTGGATTACACGAATCAAAAGCTGTATGAAAATGTCAAATTGCTGATGACAAGCTTGTCTTTGTAAAATGTTTTTACTCTAATCAAGTTGACAAATTATTGTTCAATCAGGAAATCAAACCTTTAAACTCTGTCTTCAGGTCTGTTGTTAGAGGGTTTTGGGTCGTAGAGGGTCGTGAAGCGGAGCGGACGTGTATGAAAGAGAGCACAGGTGTGTCTTGCAGTTCCTTTGAGGCTCGCTCAGCCACCTCAAAGGACACCCTGGAAATGGAACGTACCATTGACCAGCTCGGCGGCTTTGTGGAAGAGTGTCCGCCCTGAGATTGGAAGGTTGTGAGTGTAAATCCACAGCTAAGTCATACCAAAGTCTCTAAAAATTAGACGCAGTGCCTCCCTGCTTGACACTCAACATTAAGGGGTTGGATTGGCGTGTGAAACCACCAAATGGTTCTTGAGAACGGACGAGTCTGCAGTTCACCGCTCCCCCAGGGGATGGGTCAGATGTGGAAAACGAATTTGGTGCATGAAAGCTTATGGGAGTTGAAACTTTATTGTCAGTTGTGGTTGGTGTATTGTGAAGTTTTCATACGGTTAATGTAAGTTGAAAACATTATTACGTGAGTGCCCGTAGGGCCCCCTACACAAACTACACGGAATGTTTAATTCCTCATTTTTAACAGCGCAGATAGCGCTCACTTATCACGTAAACGGCACTAACGGGCTTGTTGCACCGCAGTCCTGACTCCCATGCACAGTTTGCAGGTTTTGGGGTGGTTGGAAAAATCTGTGCGACACACCTGCGTCTCACCTACTTCCCCTTCACTTCCCCTTATATGTTTAAGTGTTCAGCAGATTTCCTCAAGGGCAGTCGTGACGAAGGCTTGAAATCTCATCTTTACAGTTCGGTTTGACTGACAGAACTTACTTACCTACAAGCGCCTTAGCTATGACCGTTTTCTCCGTTTTTTCAGGTTGGGGCTTCGCCATTGGAACTCAGATTCAAATCCACAGCTGGAGGGTCTTCATCCTGGTGTGTCTCTTCCCTGCTCTGGCCGCCCTCATTGGGGTTGTCTTCATGCCGGAGAGTCCACGTTTCCTGCTGGAGGTCAGAGTAAAACTGAAACCTACAAAAATCCTAAAACATGTTACCCCAATGTTGGCTGTCAGAGTCTAGGAGCTGCTTAAAGAGTCAACAACAGCGATATGGCACCGCTGTGCAAAGGTAGCAAAGAGCTGCTAAGACTAGAGCAGAACACCACCCACCCGTGTTTCCCATTCAGGACATTGTCAGGACTTTAACCACATGTGATATTTGTGTGCTACTGCTGCAGCTCTGTTTGAGTTATGACACATGACCCTTTCTGATAAGAGGGGAATGTTGAGCTGCAGGTTTGCTGTTTCCTAATCAGACACTGAACTGGAGTGTTAATTTCAGCTACAAAGACCAAAAAAGATGTTTGGTTTTCAGAATGCACGCCATGATGAAGCCTGGATGATCCTGCGGCGAGTTCATGACACCAACTGGAAGGCCAAAGGAGAGCCAGAGAGAGTCTTCACTGTGAGTCTTTATTGTGGAGCAAGACTTTCACAATCTGTAATTCTGGAAAACTGAGATTGCAAATTATTATCAAAGTATTTTAGTTATCACTGTTTACCTTCTTTTTTGAACAGGTGACCAACATAAAGACCCCTCAGACTCAGGAGGATGAGTTCATTGAGATCCAGAGTGACACTGGAACCGCCTTCCAGCGCTGGACAGTCCGGAAAATGACCATGCTGCAGCAGGTCTATACCTATGTTAGGGCTGCATGATGGGTCTTATCCAAAGCAGTAAAGCTCATCTTCTTTCAGGCTGGCTGTCAGGGTGACGCATCCTGGAGTGTTTGCTCTTGTTGTTGATGGAGAAAGGGCTTTATTTTTGTGCTTTTACCCAATGGAAAGTCTATGTTACCTCACAGACTTTTTGCAATAACACACTTTTAGCATTGATATGAACTCTGTGTTGCATTATCAGGTGGTGCCAGTTCCATTTTATGACTTGAGTCTTTAACTGACTGAAAAAACCGAAGCCACATTTCTCACTCCATGGTGGTACACTCAGACCATGCTTGCATTTACAGACTTGCTCATTTTTTACAAGAGAACCTGGTCGCAGACAACAACATGGCACCAGCATGGCACCAAACCATCAGTAGCAGGAAGTCCCTGGCCAAAGTGCGACCGAAGTTCAAGCTCTTCTACTAGAAAGACTGAAACCGGGTTAGGGTTAACAATCTTCTAGTATACATACGCAGAGTTGTGAAATTTCCACTTCCGGCTAATGATGTGTTTAATGATGTGTTTGGGCGCCATCTTTACTGCAACTAGACCCCCCTCATTTTTCAGCAGACTCCTGGCCTCTTAAAATACATTCTGCTAAACACTTGACAACTCATATGTTGTCAAGTGCTTGCTAAGATTTGAGGTGTTACCTCTGCCGCACAAGATCCTTTTACTGCACTTGTTCCACATCTCCAAATGTTCTGTTTTCGCTGAAAAATGCAGCCAGATCTTCAAGCGCTTCAACTTCAGCATTTTGGAAGCGCGCACCTGCGCCCGCCCCGTCAGTCACTGGTTTAATATGAACCCACCCACTACTGACGAAGAGAAATAGACCTTCACTAAAACAAAGCACCGAATGAGGAACCGAATGCAGCAACGTCTTTCGGTTCCCATAGAACCACGTAAGTCGTAACGGTTCCTACTTAGAACTGAATTTCAGTGCCCAACCCTAGTGCTAATCTGAGCCAAGAATGCACTTTCAAGAAATGTTGGGAAAATTCAAAATTTGACATGTTACTTTTTCTAAGAAGCAAAGCAGACATAAATACGAATGTCACCGATTTCTGAGGCAGCCAACATTCTGTGTGCTGCTGTACCCCCTGTCAAAGGCTGTCCTATCATCAAGGTTCTCCAGAAATAAAAGTAAAAGTTGCAAAAATCATACTTTGAAAGCCAAGCAAAAATATTTACTTTTATAAAGCATGTTTATTAGAGTTGTGTGACATTTTAAGCCAGAGCCAAAAAATAATGGTTTAAGTCTAAAAAAAAACAACCAAAACTTGATCAAATGAAACAATCAGCGCTTGTTGTCAGCTGTGAAATGTAAATCCTCCTTTTCTCCAATACATTTTGGAAGTTTCCATTTTCATTTACCAAACTTTCTGCCGTTTGCCTGTCTTCCCTGCGTGAAGGTGATGGCCAATGTGATGTCTCTGTCTGCTCCGGAGCTCAGACTGCAGGGCCTCTTCCTGGTCATCGTGTGGTTCTGCATGGCCTTCAGGTAAAACAACAGCCATCTCTTGTTTTTTTGTTTTGTTTTTCTTGCTCCCAGAAAAGCAGCGGTTTGATGTGCTCATGTTGTTTGGTTGTTGTGTGCATCAGCTACCACGGTCTGGGAGTGTGGTTCCCTGACATGATCAAATACATGCAGTATGAAGAGTACGAGTCCAAGGTGAGAGTGTTCCATCGAGAACGTGTGGAGCGCTTCCACTTCAATTTCTCTCTGGTCAATCAGATCCACCGCGAGGGAGAGTACATACATGACAAGTAAGATTTTTCTTATCGCCAAATGGACCGCTGCGCATGCATTCGTGTGTTTAAAGTCACAACTATCTGTTTGTTCAGGTTTGCAAACATCGAGATCAAGTCTGTAAAGTTTGAGGATTCCTTATTTGAAAACTGCTACTTTGAGGATGTCAGATCAACCAACACTTTCTTTGAGAACTGCACCTTCAAAAACACCATCTTCTACAACACAGGTCCCAACAATCCACTCATTAGGCAAACCAACACAATGGAAACCACTTCAGTTCTATTTCAAATGAAAATCTTTCTGTTCCAGATTTGTGGCAGGAGAAGTTCAAAGATTGCCGGCTGGAAAACACCACCTTCCTCCACCCGAAAAAAGGCTGCCACTTGAATTTCCAGGAGGAAAACGACATTGTCATCTACATGGTCAGCTTCCTGGGCAGCTTGGCTGTGTTGCCCGGCAACATCATCTCTGCCCTCTTCATGGATAAGATAGGAAGAATCCGTATAATAGGTGAGGAAAGCAGAAAGAATCAATCATTTTCTGTAAATGAAAAGGTTTAGACCAATCCCTTTCAGCAAAGTCTGTTTGTTTCAGGTGGCTCAATGCTGGCCTCGTCGGCGTGCACCTTCCTGCTGCTGCTAAGCTTCAGCCAGGGAGCCGTAATATGCTGGCAGTGTCTATTCTACGCTGTCAGTGTGGCAGCTTGGAACGGACTGGAGGTCATTTCAGTGGAGCTCTACCCCTCCTCTAAAAGGTACAGCCAAAATGACCCCCAAAATTAACTTCTGTTGGTACCAACTTTGGCAGTCGGGCTTGGTTTAAGTGCCAAACTCCTGAACCACTTCCATTTTAGTTCCGAAGTTACCCAAGATTTCAATAAATCTTGTTAATTGTGGGATTTAGTTTCCAAAACTTATTTAGTTAGTTCAAAAAGAACTGTTTTCACTTGACTGATAGTTCAAACTGGGTAAAGATGGAACTTTCGTAGACAAAATATTCATGTCAAACATAAACAGAAAAGATTCTTTTCTTCGCCTCCACAGGGGGACGGCGTTTGGCATCCTGAATGGAATCTGTAAATTTGCAGCCATCATTGCCAGCTTTATCTTCGCAGCCTTCATCGGCATCACTAAGATCATCCCCATCTTCCTGGCCTTCGCCGCCCTCGTCTGTGGAGGCCTGGTGGCTCTGAAGTTGCCTGAAACTCGAGAGAAAATCCTCTCGTGAAAAGCCAAACTTCTTTCTGCTTCGGTGCCCCGGCCACAGTACAGCGGAAACACACTTGAGGGAACTGAAAACAGAAAGACGAGGAGGCGAGGCTCTGCTGAGTTTTGTTTGAGTGTTAATAAGCTGTTAAAAATCTGTCTGGTTGCCTACATGAACCTGTGGTTTCTTTGTGTTTCTAGTCAGCTCCTCAGGCTACTGTCAGCTTTTGTCACGATGAAAGAATCTAGTCCTTGTCCTGGTTTGTCCTCCCAACATCTGTTGTGTTTGAGGTTTGGGTAAAATATTTTAAGATGAAAAAGTGTCTGTGCTTGAATGGTGATGTAGTTCCCGTTACCATGTCGTGCTTTGGTTTCATTCCCTCCCGAAGAGTGACAGACGACCGTTAGTGTTGACTTGGGTGAAAGTTTTGTTTTCCCAAATGCAGCAACATTCCCCACAGTTCATTACATTCATCCAGTTTGTATGTATTCTGTGCAGCCCTGTTGTGTCTGTAGTTTTTTTCTTTTCTTGCTCAGTTTGGTCTCTGTGGATATAAGCCTGGACTGACACAATTATTAAATGTCAATAAATCCCTTTTCAGTTGTCCCAGCTGATCCAAATTCAGGCCTCGGTTGTCATTAACTGTGAATTTTTTTAGATGATAAACATAGTCCTGTCACTCTGTCACCATAAAGTGTACAAAACTTCTTTAATTTGTGTTTTCTTTTTCTAAAAGACGCAAGGATATGAAAAAACTCTGAGGTTGGATGTTTTGATATGATGCTCTTGTTTTAATGCTGGGATGAAGAACTGATTTGCAGAACTTTCTGCTTTTCTGACAACGTGTCAAGATTTCTAAGGAGCATGTTACTTTTTTGTGTGTCTGAGCAGAACACGCATGTGTGTGTGTGTGTGTGTGTGTGTGTGGCTGTCATTCACTTGTCTATGATTTTACTGCAACACAACATTCTGACACCATCACTTTCTTTGTTGTTGTACATATAGACCTGTGTACAGTAGATGTACCATATTAGCTGCATCATGACTTGAATAAAGCTGAGGGCTTGTGATCCGGTCTGCTGCTCCATTACACTTTCATTCAGACTGCGGATAAAGTCAGAGGTCAAAACACTTTACGACCATTTTTTCTGACAAGAATAAATTTAATACAATAATGTCTGTCTTCAAAAGGAAAAAAAACATGAGTAACTACTTGTTTTGGCTTTAATGGTCAATATTTTCATCCAATTAGTTTTATGATGTTGAAATAATAAGCAACAGCTATTATTCCTGTAAAATCTTTGTGATCACGCATACAAAGCAACTCCATCAATTCTCTTAACTCATTATATCCCTTTTGGGGTCACAGGGTTGCTGGAGCCTGTCCTGGCTACTGTTGGGCAAATGTGGGGTACACCCTGAACGGTCAGCACTCTGTTGCAGAGCACACAATCATATGCACACTTGAGAGTAACCAATTACCCTATGAAGCATGTTTTTGGACTGTGAGGAGGAAGCTGGAGTGCCTGTAGAGAATGCAAACGCCACACAGAAAGGTCCCAGCTGGGATTTGAACCAGAGTCTTCTTGCAGTGAGCGCTAACCACTCCTCCACTGTGCGGCTCCAAGCAAAGCAGCTAAAACTTTATGTTAAAATAAACACAAACAGTGAGTAAACTTCCTTCTGGTGTGTTTTTGGTTCACTATGACGTAAAAAAAAAAAAAGCGATTTTGTTTTAATTTGGGGTCCACTGACAGCACATGGGTTGGGTCGTGACAGAGTCAATCTGGCCCGCACAGAACTGGCATCAAACTCCAGAACTGGATTGTGGTGCTGTGCGAATGAATCATGTTGACATATCTCACAGTTAACAAAAGAACTAAACCCTTACTGTAACAACGTAGGTAGAAGTCATTGACTGTATCTTTGAACTGGACCGTGCTAAAGTGACATCACCCATAGAAAATGGCTTACTTCCTGCTCCAAAAAAATTAAGTCAGTTCCGTCGCCATTTATTATTTTTCCCTATGGACGCCTCCATATTGGATCCGGATGTTGTCAGTAAGAAGTGATTGGTCCGAGTCATTGTTTCTATGGAAACCACTGTCACCAATCAGGAGTGAGCTTGCTGAAAGTCCACACCCCTATGAGTAGGAAGCGGGCTACACGAAATCTGTCAACAAAACGTTTCAATCATTTGATGTGAGACGACATACTTTTATTGAGCCATCTGATTGGTCAGTTTATAACTTGAATAACTTGCACTACAGAAAAAATAAATAAAAAATTAGATCATTAAGAACATTAGAGCAAGAATGGTTATTCTGACTAATAGAATAGTAGTGTATTTCTCTACAGAACCGGGTACTTCCTGTTTGGGATATACAGTCAATGGTTTGAGTGGAGTCCAGGACGGTAAGCAATAAACCCACTGCAACTGCTGGGCATTCTACCTTCATTTATAAAGAATAAGTGTTTTTAGATCTATAAATCGGTATTGAATACTAAGCATTCACTTGTAAGAACTATGAGAATAAATAAATGCAGAAGTATGTAAATGCATTTGTAGCAAGACATACCTCAACAACACCTCAGCGGAACCTGGGGTGTATGAGGAGAACGAGTGATCAACAGCAGGTCATTTCAGCCCCTCCACGTCCAAATTCTGAAGACAAGACTGAAGCGGGAACCAACTGGACGGGCAGACAGATAGATAGGCCAGCTCAATGCATCGCTAACTAAAAAAACTAAACGATTTACAGCCATTATTCAAAAATATTGAAATCAATTACAACTAATTAAGAAATAGTGCATAATTTTGATCATTAAAAACAAGACATTACAGCTCATTCATTTAAAACTACTAAATAAAAAAAATGACAATTAGAAATGAATGTTAAAAACTATTGAAAAGTCAAGAACAGTAATGACTTTCCACAGAAACAACTTTTAAAGTCTTTCTATTACTGAGACGAAGACACATCTGACCGATGTAGAGTCAGAGGAAATCACAGATGCAGTTTATTAATGCAGAAAATGCATCGTGAGACTCTCCGGGGTTTCATCCATGTCAGTGTGTGGTTTGGGTGAAGAGTGGGGGGGGGGCACATTTTACACCCAAGGTGTGAAACATTGCTGGAGCTGGAGGGGTCAGCCAGAGGTAGATGGAGGAGTTCAACCACCTGTCACAGTATGACACTCAGAAAATCTCTGTCCATCCACCCATCCATCCATCGATCGATTGATGAACCCAAATCAATCATTTAAATCACATTCTGAACTTCCACATCAGATCGGTAAATAGGAAAGAAAATGGACAACAGTTGGTGGAAGAAGGAGAGGAGGAAGACATATTTAAAGACAGAGATAAAAAGAAAGACAGAAGTGAAGGAGTGGAACTTTGACAGAGAAAACAAGAGTTGGTTGATGTGACGGAAAGAAGAAAGGTGAATCTTCTGTGTGAACAAGAGACCAGATGGGAAAGGAACAAGGTTTATACATTGGATCAGGCTCCAGCAGTGCTGTCATGCAATTAATCTTTTATACTATGTATATTAATCATGACCTGTAGTTAATTAATCTTAATATCGGTAATTTTTAATCACAATGATTTTGTATCTAATATTTTGGCGTGAAAAGCCGCATTTTGAGGTATTTTCATTTAAATTTCACATTGTAGTGCAGTAAAAGATCAAAATGCATCTGAAAAAGTGTCTTTATGAAGTTTTTTTTTTTTAATCTTCCAATTTTTACACCACAAAAGGGAATTATTTTCAATCTCAATCAACTAAGAACAACAAAACAAAAACATACAGGTCCAATGCTCTAATTCACCACATTGAAAACAGTAGGAACATGTTCTGAGCTACTGAAGCTTATGTCTTCAACCTGTGAGTTCTGGTCTAACTAGTCACTTTCTGCTGATTTAATGAGCTTACATATGGATAATAAGTCAGAAAAACGCTCTGTGTTAGTCAAGGAGTCTGTTCAACCTTTGCCAGACGTCTGAGCACAGCACACAATTCAATTCAGCACACAGATCATGTGGGAACAGGAAACTGGGTACTAAGTACAAAATAAAACACCAGATAAACTTTCAAAATAAAAGAACCCTATTTACAGTATGGTGAATCCAAACCTTCCTCACCATTGGTCTGAAATAAAGTTGATCTGTTTAATGTAATATTTTCTAACAAGAATTGCATTCTTAAAATTCTGTATCATTCAGTTTCACAATCTTTTTGTATTAAAACCTTTCCAGTTACAACTAAAGTCTGTGTTTTGGAGGATCAGATGGAAAAGAGAGTTTGTGAATTAACAGAAATGAAGACAGCTGTGGATGATCAGCATGAACCTAAGGAGACTGACTGAACATGATCAAGAACACCAATGAAAAACCAAAGTGAAGCACAAAAAAATAGCACTAAATATTATTGATAATTTCAGAATTCTGGGGATGAAAGTTGTAGGAAATCTGTGTTTAAAATATTACCTGCAATAAATACATTTCATGTTGACTCTGCCTGCAGCACAATGCCAGACTAGAGAGCCTCCAGTGTTTTTGGCTTTGGATGTCTTCCAAGTCTATGAGAACGTGAATTAACTTAATAATTTGTCAACATATAAAAATGACAATTGCATCACTTTCACCTAAACAGGTCTCATAGCAGAGTAGTTATCTATTCATACTTTATTTGAAATTTGACCACATTTACATGTACATTTACACATTGTTTAAAGGTAGAAAAAAATGTGTTTTTGCTGTCCTTTTCTGACTTTGAGCCCCTGCTCCTCTAAAATCCTGTGCTCATCCCTGCTAACAGCATCCTGAGCTTCACCTGCTTGTCAATATAAATATCAAAAGTTTGGAAATAAACTCATGAAATCCTTTGCTGAGGATTCCAGTGTGAGGGAGTCTTTCCAAAGCTTGATTCTGTGTCATCGGAGGAATAAACCGTTTGATTTGTTCACTGGAATCGAAAGGTTTCAGACGAGCTGCCTTTAACCGTGTCTGAGAACAGGTGGTGGAGCAGCAGGTCGAATGAAAAGCTGCTAGAGAGCTGGACTCCTTCCATCAGCCTCCAGTCTGTGCAGCAAATCTGTTTGTTTTTTTCAGCATTTCATAAAAAAAGTTGAATTAACAAACCTTGCCTGGACACTGCATCCAGTTGTTTTAAGTAGAGATGATTTTCAGGGGTTTTGGACTTATTCTGGTGGATGTTTGGCATTGTTCTTGTCAGGCAGGAGCTCAGCTTTCCGCTTAAGTTTCATCACAGTTCTCAGTTTCTGATTACCTCACCTGGTGTTCTCTATGATTACTTCCCTCAGTGAGGAACCTCCTGATTGTGTTTGCCCTTCATCAGTTCTTTGTCTTCCAGTCATTTGTTCCTTTTCTGTTTCCTCCTGACCGTTCCTGCATGGAGACAGTTTACAAGAGTCTTGTTTTGAAGCACCTGTTGTCTACTTCAACACACATTTCTTTTCTGTGATGTCTTGTGCGATTGTATTTAAAGTTTAAGTTGTCAATGACTGTCCAGGTTGAAGCTTGGACTGTTGTTGGTTTTTTTTTTGTTACCTGCACATAAATACAGAAATGAAAGTTTTGTTTGTTTACCTTGGAAGGACAGAACTCAAAAAGGAAACTGAACTTAACAGAAAGCTGCACCTAAAACAGCTGGACCGAGAGTTGAAGGTTTTTCTCCATTCCACCTGGTTTGTATGGTGGCCCTGAAGTCCAAATCACACCAACAATTACTCAATGCAAAAACATTTTGAGCATCATGACAATCAAAAAAGAAAATAATTAAAAACCAAGGTAACATTAGAAATCAAAGCTATATTCCTGAAACCAAAACACAATTACAAAAAAATGAAATAAAAATAAAACGTTTGGAAAACAAAAGTCAATTTCAAATGTAAATGTAAAAAAAATCAAACACAATAGGAAATCAAAAAAGGTGGGTACTATGGGACATCACTAACTGGTTGGCGACTTTTAAGTTTTGAGGTTAAAGTTTCTTTAAATGTGTCTTCAGTGTCTGCATACTAATGAAAATGTAATGGTTAGAACGGAGCATTTCCGGTCTCTCTTCATGGCAAACAACAAACGTCATCATCCAGTCAGCGATGTCCTAGACTACCTACATTTTCCGGTTTCTTCTATTGACTCATTTTTTCAACATTTCCTTTTTATTTATTTATTTTTTTCCCAAAATGTTTCCTTTTTATTTAGTTTCATTTTCATTTTTTTGCTATTGTATTTTGGTGTCTAAAAATGTGTTTTAATTTCTAATTGTAATGTTGTTTTTATTATTTGTTTTGCTTTTTTATTGTTTTTATTATGTTTTTGCATTGAATATTTTTTTGGTTTGATTTGCACTTTATGACCAAATTCTGGTATCATGATTTAAAAGATGGAGAGCTGATTGTATTTCAGCAGCGTGATATGTCATATTTGGGTTGATTATTTTGTATGTATGAGATCAGTACGGTGGCTCTGAAGTCCAAATCACATAAACAAATCACTCAACACAAAAATGTAAGGGTAACAGTTGAAAAAGCCAAATAAATAATAAAAAAACAACAACATCATATTGTAAAAATCAAAACAAAATTCTAAAAAAGATTTTAAAAAACATTTTGGAAAACAAAATATCCAGAAAGAAAAATGAAATCTTAGAACAAAATGGAACAAAGTGAGAAACCAGTGAACTTTTCGAGCGTCACTGATTGGATGTTTGAGTTTTGAAGAAGAGGAAAAGCAGAAGGAGGTTTTGCCTGAACTTTGATGAAGAGTTGGTTGATCAGCCACTGAACTTTTACAGTGGATTTGGCCAAAAACTTCAAGAAATATCTTCAGTCTGTCAAATAACTTCCTGTTAAAAAAGATGAACAAACAAGCTCAAACATGTCAAGCTCCGGCATCCCCGTGACCCCGAAAGGGAAAATAATTTTGTTTCTTTTTATATTTGGAATTATGTTTTAGTTTTGATTCATGAAATGTCACACACACGCCGCCAGCTTAAGTCTACAACCACAACCAAAGTTTTGTTGACCTTTGACCTTGAAAAGAGGCTGCAATCTCCAATCAAAAAAAAAAATCACCTTCAATACATCCTACAAATTCAAAATCCTCCCAGGGATGTAGATCCATTGTCTCCTAACTCCTCAAGCATCATTGGGAAGCTGTAGACTTTTGGCGGCATTACCATGGCGGGCTCAGAAAAGTGGCGTTCTTTGTTGCTTGCACATTTTTAGCCGGAATATCGTGAACATTCAATACCTGACTCGATGGCTCAATCTGAATGAAATGAAATTACATATGACGTGAACATTTTAGGAATGTGGGCGTAGATAACAAAAAAAAAAACCTGTTGTCAAGGACATCCAAAAGTTTATTTTGCCAATTCTTCTAAAAACTATATAGACTTGTTCGTGATGCCCCAACGACCAAAAAATGAAATGGTTCCTATGAGGATAAAACAAACAGTAAAGCTGCTTTTTTGATGAAAGAGCTTTTTTTTTCCAAAGGGTGGTGAGGCAGAGGCAGGTACCTCCGCACACGGAGAGATTTATTTTATATTTGCTTCCTATATCTATTTTTTGGCTACCTTTAGGAACTCACAAGTGAGAATTTCATTGCTGTGCTTGTGTGTATTTGACAATAAACTCCCTGAATCTTGACGATGGAGGAATGCAGGATTGCTGCTTCATCACAGCAGAAAATCAAACCCATTCCTGAGCGATGACTCTCACTCCAAACAGTTTCAAACAGAGGGAGCTCTCTGGAGGTCACGGTGAGGCCCAGACAGGTGGCGAGCGGCCCAGAAACGGAGCCTGCCGTGGGTGGCCGCTCCCCCCAGAGGCGCCAAACTCCCAGCCTGACTCCCACAGCCTCACCTCAGCAGGGTCAAGCAGTGGGTTCAACTCCGGTTCAGTCCGCCTGACTCATGCACTAGTCTTTGTTTGCTTCCATACATTATCATATTTCACACCTTATTGCGTCGCGCTCTTCATCTGATTTGTCATCACCAGGAACCCCGGAGCAGCCAGACCTCACAGAAGAGCTTCCAGCAAAAGCTTTTTAATTATCAGTCTGACTCAACAGGATTATTAACTGTGAAGATGGAATCTAATGACTCATGATTTATCCTCGACACTAAATGTGCCTTAAAGACACGCAGGAACAAAACCAAAGCAAACACAGCGAGGAGTGAATGATTGAAACTCAAACAGACCAGAGTCTTCTCTGAACCAGAACAGCTCACCGTCTAAGAGGAGATTCCACGTTTGTCTTTATCTGATTTGCTCCAAGCTCCTTCCGGGGTCAGAGGCAGAGGGAGGACGCCGGTCCGTCACGCCTGGTTCTCACAGCAGAGGTGTGAAGCGACACCTTCAGGCTCATAAGTTCTCATCAGTGTGAAACCATCACGCCTCTGCTCTAACTAGATAACATTAAGCTTCATTAAGCCCCATTATACTTTTTAGAACCATTTAGGACATCCATGTTCTTCCCACAAGCAGCTGACATCCAAACTTCTCTTTAGTGAGCAGATAAAGGTTAAAAGACAAAACGCAGCTCGACTTTGAGTTGATACCACTGTAAGACACTGCAGAAGCAGACCCCTAGAGATTTAAGTTCTTCACATTAGAAAAATGGTCTTTAAATAAGCAAAAAAAAAAAAAAAAATCTGCCAATTTGGTTTAGGAAAAATGAATTCTTATTTTAAGAAAAAAATTCTAGTCATTAGGACATGCTTTCTCAAATTTAGATTAAGTCGCTGTTGAAACATTTTTATTTTTTTTCCAAGACAGAAACTAAAATATTTTTTCCAGAAACAAAGGGCTTTTCACTTTCTTAAGATTCAGTTTTAGTCGTGTAAAGAATGGAGTGTGTGAGAAATGAAAGACAAGGAAGAAAAGAAGATGATGAAAGACTGTCAGCTTCAGAGTTGGTGTAATATGGAACAAAATGACATTATAATCTAGCAAAACGCTACAATTTCAGTAAAAAAACAAACTCTAAACCCACACATTTCCTTTTTTGAAGAGGTGATGAAGATTCCAATCCAGGGCAAACTCAACTTTAAAAATAAAACCAAAAAAAAGCATTTGGATTAAAGAGAAACACTGCAAAAAGAAGTGGCCTAAAAATAGGAAAAGAACACGTTAACGTTGGGAAGAAAATCAGTAGAAAGTAGAAAAATCATCTGTCTGTGCTGAAAGTAACTTTTGCTTTAAAAATCTTATCATAAAATATCAAAATCTATAAATGAGCTCCGCACAAGAATTCAAAAAGAAATGGCTTGGAGTTGAAGGTTATGCAGCCCAATAATAAGTATTTTTTGCTAGTTCTTAGCAAATGGTTTGTATAGTTTAGGTTTGTGATTTTTGTGATTAAAGTAAGAAAAAACTAGTGAAATAAGTGGAAATGATCCATTTCAGAACAAATGTTAACAAAATGAGAATCCCATCTTAGCAAGTCGTCCTGTCTCGGTTTCTCAAGGTTATAAAGTGCTTAATCAAATACATTTATATGCTTTATGATCATTTTTTAAATCAAGCAAATTGTTTTTTTTTTGTCTTCAATCAATTTTTTCTGTTGCTAAGAGTTTGGAGCAAAAATATTTGGATTTATTTTGATATTAATGTCCTTATTTCTAGCTCTTAATGAGACAAAAGTTCTCAACTGTGCTGATTCTGAGAAAAGCTTGGAAAGGTGTAGAGCAAAGAGAAGATCCAACTTCCAACCCGCTGAAGCCTCCTGAATGTCTAAAAACACAGTTTTAAGTCTCTGCCAGCACTGAACAGCTTGCAGGGAAGATTCCCTGTTTTCTTGGGAAACGTTGTGTTAGGATGGGTTCAGGCGCAGCAAAAGGGTTTTTTTGTTGTTGTTTTTTGCAGAGCTTTGAATGTGTTTGTGCAGATGTAGAAGAAATCAGTCCGTTCCAAACAAAAACCCAAAAAGCAAAAATGTTTATTGTTTTGAGGAGGAGTTAAAATTCACACTTCCACTCCTGGAGCTGAGCTTTCCCAGAGCTCTGTGTGTGTGTGTGTGTGTGTGTGTGTGTGTGTGCACGCTCAGAGGCCTCTGCTGCAGACAGTGCAGAATCTGCAGAGGTGTCACTTCACACCTCTGTGGCCTGGCCTGGATTTATAAACCAAGCAGAGGAGAGCTGAGCAGCGCTTCCAGCTTCTCCGTCCTTCCAGACCAGACCGTGGAGCTCCTCCTCACAACATGGATACCTCCTCGGTCCCATTTCTTGACTACAGCCTACAGTACCAGTGGTGTTCTGACACAGATCTCTCCAGCATGTCCTCTCCAGAAACCCTGTCTCCCGTCCACTCCATGGACTCCAGCCTCTCCCCCTCCTACAAGCAGCTGTCACAGTCCACTCCCAGGGCATCTAAGAACCGGTACTCCCAGAACCTCAGGTCCTCGCCCCACTCCCCATCTGGACGGGGCCGGAGGTCGGGCCGGGCCTCCCGGATCCGCAGCAAGCAGAGGGAGAGTGCCAGCGAGAAGGAGAAGCTGAGAATGAGGGATCTGACTAAGGCTCTTCATCACCTCAGGTCCTACCTGCCGCCATCCGTCGCTCCTGCAGGACAAACTCTGACCAAGATAGAGACTTTGCGTCTCACCATCCGCTACATCTCCTACCTGTCCTCCCAGCTGGGCCTCAGCGAGGAGGTGCTGTTTCAGAGGAGGGAGCAGGCGGACGCCTCTGCCAGCTCCTCTCCTGACTTCATCAGCTACTTCCAGAACGGCTCTGCTGCTGGACGGGCAGGGAGCCAGAGCCTGAGCCAGAGCTTGTACCAGGTCCATCATTTCAGCCAGCATGCAGCGATGCATTCTGGGGAATGTAGCTTTGGAGCAGCTCAGTTCAGCAGAGAGCACTCTGAGGGCGTTCAGGGAAACGTGAGGAGCAGCGCGGAGCTGCAGACGCCTCCTGCCTCCCAGGCCTCATGCCAGGTTTGTGATCTGACCTCAAGTGATCCTTCATCTGCAAAAGCTCATGCATCTAATAAAGTTAAACATTTGTTCTCCTCCTTCAGATGTGCGGCAAAGATTTCTGCACTCCTTTGGTTCCAAGAGAGTACTGGAGTTAGACTTTCCTCCACTTCAGACGCTGCTGCAGTTCCTGCTGCATCCCTGTGAATGTTACTTATTTAAAACATGTTATTCAGCTTTATTTATTCCTTCACTCTAAACTTTCTATGTAAATACTGATATTTTAACAGCTATTTTTATATTTTCTTATCTCAATATTTATAATAAACTCTCAAAATAAATCAATTTGTGTGTCCTTCAGAGTAATTGACTCTTCAAAAGTCTCACTTTTAAAATCAACATTGTTGGTTGAAGTTCATAAATGAGATGAACAGTTTTGGGGGAAACATCATATTTGAGGCCCATCATTCAGTGAGGAGCGGACGCCCTCTGCTGGTCAAACAGGGAAGATGACATTCAGAGAAAAAGAAAATTTCTGATGTCCGGTTTTTAACAGTTAGATTGTGAAATATTTTCCATTTAGAAGAAAAAAACATGCTTATCCAATTGTATGTTATTATCATATCTTAAACCGTCATCATAAAAAATAATTCAAGAATTCAATTATAAATTTGACGCCAAAAAGCTTCTCTGTTAAAGACTTTATTAAATCTGATGAGTTAAAGCAACGTAAAATAAATGTATTGGGTATGATAAATACTTCTTAAAACATTTCCACAGATGTACCTTCTTAAAAGTAAAACATCAATGTGTTTCTTACAAAAGAATAATAAAATACAAAAAAAGTTTAAACAAAATTCAAAAACAATAAACAAGACTTGCAGAAATCTAGCTTTTTGTGCAGTTAGATGAACTATTTTCATGATTTTTCTTTTTTTGTGTCTGTGCTTCTAAATGCAAATGAAAGCTGACATTAAAAACCTGCAGAAGCAACTGAGAGAGTGGAAGAGCTCTAACCATGATCAATAGTTTTGATGCTAGAGGGTAAAAACACTAAATGAAGTATGTTTTTCAAAAGTTACCTTTTAATATTTTGGGGTTGAATGTTCAATTCCTGCTTTAAAAAGTGCAGAGAAAACTGAAAACATGGAAACAGTAGAAAAAAAAATTGTACAGTGGCTTTAAAAAGTATTCACACCCCTTGAGATTCTCCACATTTTCTCACATTATGACCACAAACGTAAATATATTTTATTGGAATTTCATGTGAAAGACCAACACAAAGTGGCACACACTTGTGAAGTGGAAAGAAAATTATATCCGAGTTCAGTTTTTTTTTTTTTTACAATTACAAAACAGAAAAGTGCAGTGTGCAAAAGTATTCAGCCCCCTTTTCTCTGAATGCATCCAGTTGCCTTCAGAAGTTGCTTGATGATTGGTGACTGATCAAACGTTGACTTAATAGAGTCCACCTGTGTGTAATCTCAGTATCCAAATCCAGCTGTTTTGTGACAGTCTCTGTGGTTTGTCAAGAGAATATTGGGGAGAAAACAGCATCATGAAGTGTAAGGAACACACCAGACAGGTCAGGGAGAAAGTTGTGGAGAAATTTAAAGCAGGGTTAAGCTAGAAAAAGTGCTACCTAAACATGGTCGTCTACCTAAACTAACAGGCCGAGCAAGGAGAGCACTGATCAGAGATGCAGCCAGGAGGCCCATGGTGACTCTGGATGAACTGTACAGATCTACAGCTCAGGTGGGGGAATCTGTCCATAGGACAACCATCAGTCGTGCACTGCACACATCTGGACTTTATGGAAGAGTGGCAATAAGTGGCATTGTTAAAAGAAAATCACAAGAAGTCCCGTTTGCCGTAAGCCATGCGAGTGACCCAGCAAACGTGGGGATGAAGGTGCTCTGGTCAGATGAGACAAAAATGTAACTTTTTCGTTTAAATGCAAAGCTCTATGTGTGGAGGAAATCTAACACTGTACATCACTCTGAACACACCATACCCACTGTCAAACATGGTGGTGGCAGCATCATGCTCTGGGGCTGCTTCTCTTCAGCAGGGACAGGAATCTGGTTAGAGTTGATGGGAAGATGGATGGAGCCAAATCCAGAGCAATATTGGAGGAAAACCTGTTGAAGTCTGAACAACACTTGAGACTGGGGCGGAGATTCACCTTCCAACAATGGTCCAGTCAAAGTCCAGACCTAAATCCAATCCAGAATATGTGGCAAGATCTGAAAACTGCTGTTCACAAACGCTCTCCATCTAATCTGACTCAGCTTGAATTGTTTTGCATGAAGAATGGGCAAAGATTTCTGTCTCTAGATGTTCAAAGCTGGTAGACACAAACCCCAAAAGCGGGAATTGCAGCAAAAGGGGGTTCCACAAAGTATTGACTCAGGGGGGCTCAAAACTTTTTTAGTTGTTAAAAAAAAAACTAAACTCTTGTATAATTTTCTTTCCACTTCACAAGTGTGTGCCACTTTGTGTTGGTCTTTCACATAAAATTCCAATAAAATATATTTATGTTTGTGGTCATAATGTGAGAAAATGTGCAGAAGTTCAAGGGGTGTGAATACTTTTCAAGCCCCTGTACTGGGATAGACAGTAATGACAACAAGGTAAACAAATTCCACAAATGCAAACAAAACCCCACCAAAATAAATACTGAGAACAATAAAACTTTTAAGAAAAAGGTAGAAATTTACACCTGCATTTTGTGCTATGTTCTATTTATATCTATTTATCTATGTGATAAACTTTGAATTTGGAGCAAAACGTACACGTTTATCTAGTAAACTGCTATGATTTGAGTGAAAAACCCTTTCACCTACACACTGCTCCTGAAGATAAGAAGATTTGCCGTTTTCTTGGGATGTCAAGATGAGTTCAGACTCCTTCTTTTTATTCCAGAACGTTTGTACAGATGTAGAAGGTCCAAACAAAATGCATAAAGCAAAAATGTTTCTTGTTTTGGATTTGAAGTTGAAATTTGGAGGAAGATGAGCAGCTGACAGAAAAATCGAATTTATAGTTTATGCAGTTTTAAGTGGTGTTTGTCAGAAAATGTAAATGATTTTGTTTTTACTCTGATCAGTATTTGATCCAATAATTATACATATTTAAATAAAGCGGTTCAGTTGGATTTAAGGACATTTTAGTTGTTACAAAGATAATACAGAAATAGATGAAAAGGTATTAAAAAAACACTAAAGAAACTCCACCATCACATCCTCGTTGTTCATTCGATGAATCTTGGTTGAGTGTGATGAAGATGCTCTAAAAAAAAAAAAACCTCCTTTTGTCTCACAAATGTCCCAAACCCACAGAGATCGTCCTTCGTTCCGCTGTCAGGGTTTGCATCTGAACGGTGGATGGAGGCACCGATGGATTCAAGGTGGTGAAGCAGCTCTGTACTTTCTGCTGCAGGCAGGACACATGAGAAAACTAACAGTTGTCTCCACCCATGACTTCGAGAGCTCGAACAGCAGTTTATCTAACAATCAAATTTTCACAAACCTGCTTTCTGAACAAACGTATTCCACACCTCTGTGCACAAGTGATGCACTTTTTCACGTATAAAATACCTTTTTGTGTTTATAAATGTGATTTTTTTTTCTACATTGATATTATATTTGTTCATTTTACATTTATATTTATTTTTACATTCTATGCTGCAATAAACATAATCTCACAAAAGTATAAATACGGAAGCCCATTTTTTTCTGTTTCGCGAGAAAGACGTGACTAATCCTAGTGTAGGGAAGCAAAGTTGGGTGATTTTTATCATTTAGATGAAGATTTTCCTGGTAACAAGCTACACCAACACTTCAGTTGCTTTGCAACAGAAGCAAACCTGTTTTGATTTGTTTATTTTTTAGGAAAAAAAAGTTCCTATCCAGCACCTAAAAGTAAAAAATGAAAGTAATATCTCATGAAATATAAAAAAAATATATTTTGTAACATTTTTATTTTTAAAATATTCCTTTTATTTTAGAGGCCAAACTTAAAAACATCTCAAGGAGGTCAAACCTGAACATTTTCTTTTAACTTTTTTAAATTTTATTATGAAAATCATGATTTTGGTGTATAAATTCCATTTCAAAGTATTTTTATTTTATCAAATCGTTGTGAATCAGGAGGGGAATCAGTGGGGGTGGGGTTACTGCTGCTCTGCAGAAGCAATGTCCTAGAAAACGACACAGATTTTTTAAATTTTGGCTAAAAACTGCATAATTATAATTTTTAGACCACGTTTGAAATAGATCAGAAGATGATAGGAATGGGACTTTAAAGTTGGATCAAGCTGGAAGCATCCAGAACTTCCAGTCTGATGAGATTCATCATATTTCCCAAAAAAATACAATTCAAATATAATTTAAAAAATAAAAACATTTTCTATTGAAAGATGTTTTAACTGAGTAAAGGTGGTAAAAACGGATTCATTTTTGCAGAGGTCGTTTTGGCTTTTTGCATTTTCACAAATTAAGAGTTCTAAAGGGAGATTTGTCTTCCACCCGTCAGGCTTGAATGTGTTTCCAATTATATAAGAAATATTTTTCTGGGTTTTTTGCTCTAAATTGGGGGAGTTCTGGATTGAATGGTGCATCGTGAATTGGTGACACACAGTGTGAAAGGGTTAATGGCAGAGTATTTCTGTCTTTTGAGTCTATTAAGATGTATTTTTGTGAACAGTATGAGTCTTAATGAGACTCTCAGACTTTGTTAAAGTCCTCAGCCTGTGATCTTTAATGCTGGTAAAAACAAATCCCAGTCCATGCTGCGGATGGCTGCTCTGTGAGTGGCTGTCCTCTCCTGGAGTCTCCCTCCAAATCTGTGAGATTTGCTTCAAAGTCCGGCCTCTGCTGCAGGTTTTCTGGTTTATTTAACGTCACTCTGCCAATGGGCTGCTGCAAACACACACCTTTGGCACCGGTGAGTCTAGACCTCAATCCCACCCCGCTTTCTCTCACCTCCCGCCCTGATTATTTGCCAAAGCCAACAGAGAGGACTTTTGTATTCATGGAGGAGCGTGGATCTGCATACGGGGCACCAGAATTGGGCTGAGTGTTTAGTTTGCCACATGGGTGAGGTTCATTTGATATGCAGCACAAAGCCTAACATCCCCACTTTAGTCTTTCATCAGACTTAAGCTAATAAACTGTGTGAGGTACATGAGTTTGGGATGAAAGGGATAGCATTGACATGCTGATTATTCACTCATTACATGTGAGTAAACACTGAGGAGGATTAAGAAGGAAACTGGGGAGGAGGAAGGAAACATTACAGCCGACATTTCATGTTAATGAAAGGAGACATTTTCCTATTTCAGGAGTATTAAAAGATTCCAAAAATATTCGGAGGTTTAAGCGTGTTGTCACCTCCAGTTTTGCCTTCAGCTGCTACCTCACAGGGTGGATGTTTTTCCTGCTTGAACTTCAGAGGTGGAGGGACAGCCTCACACTTCCTTTTGCTGCCTCTGCCGCAGAGCAGGAGACAAATGCGACGCGCTGGATTGTGGGAACGCCGCTCAGGACTCGACTCCACAGCACAAGTGCAAAAAACAACACACAACCATGAGCTGAATGTGCACAAATGTCGTGGGACGTCGTGTTTGCAGGGACTTCTAGAGAGGACTGAGGCTTTTTTTCACTTTTATTTTGTCTTGCTGTTGTCAGTAGTCTTGTTTTGTGCTCATTTATTTCTCACCTGGTTTCAGTTTTCAATCATCTTTGTGTTTTTTGAGCCTCAGTAAATTTTCTTTGGCAATTTTTAGCCAGATCCTCTTATCGTCACATTTAGTCGTATTATATTTCGGGTTTCTGGTTTTAAATCCATTTCATGTTTACATTTTATGCCTCGTCAGCATTTCTTTAATTAAAGTTGTAGTTTTAGCCCCCATTCCGGTTCTGTGCCACCATTCCTGACACTTCTGCTGAAACCGTACCTTAAACATGTCCTGCTTTAAACATATTTGAGGTTTCTGTCTGGCATGTTGGAGTCTGGAACATGCTCTGTGGCCCTTAAGTGAAAATCACATCAACAAATGACTCAACACTAAAAAAATATGATTAAAAAAAAGAAAAAAACAACTTGGCATTTTAGAAACCAAAACGAAATTCCTAAAAAAAAAACAAAAGATAATTCGAAAAAGCTGAAACTAAATGAAAAGGAAGTTTTAGCAAACAAAAATGATTTCCGAAAATCGAAAAGAAATGTTAAAAAAAAGAATATAAGAAACCATTCAGTAAAGGTAGGTATTACAGGACCTCATGATTCACCTTTTCCAGTTCTTTATTTGGTTTCATTTTTTAGCATTCCATTTTGATTTATAAAAACTCCTTTAACTTCAGGATTCTTTTTTTTTTACGTTTTGGTTTCAGAAATGTTGCTTTTATGTCCAAAATGTAATGTTTTACTTTTTTAATTGTGACATTCAGTATGTTCTTGAGTGATTTGGACTTGAGGGCCACCGTAGTAACATGCTACCTGAAGCACTTTTGTTTGACAAAAGAAATTAACAAACTGCAGAACTATTTGTGCCTCCATCCTGGCTCTCAGAGGAGAGCAGCTGCTGTCCAAACAGTTCAGGGTGCGAACTCCTTACACCTCCCAGCCGGTGCGGCACACTTCTTCTAACTATGTCTTTAAATGAATCTGGCAGTTGCGATAAAGGTTAAGGTTGCAGGACTTTAGGAGATGCTGTCATGGTGTATTTGAAGGGAAGTGGAAATTCTCCGGGCACGATGCTGAGAAGCTTTGAATTCTTTCTCAGACTGGTCCAGGTTCTGGTTCTTGTCCCGTCCTGTCATAGCAGGGTCACATTCCCAGGCTGGAGGAGTCCACCACACGTTGGATTTGTGTCTTTTCTTTAAAGCCCATGCAGCCTGCAGGGTCACACTTTGCCCAGAAGCATGCCTGTTTCCCATGGGACCCCCTGACCAAGGGTGTCGCTCCCACTCCCAGAAGCTCCTGCGAACCTGAGGTGAGCGCTGGAGGTGCAACCTCTCACCTCCTACCACATAAATGCAGCAGCCTTCCTGCCTCTTTCCACTCTCTGGTGTCAGACCTCTGCAGCTCCCAACAGCCATGGAGATGTCCTTCTGCTTCCCCTGTCAGTTCCAGGAGCTCCCTTTGCAGTTTGATTGTGAGTCTCTGCTGGATAAACCTCCGGCTCCGGATCCGGCCTCTGATGCCGGTTACCACAGTGCCGCCAGCAGCCTGTCTCCTACCTCCTCTGTGGACTCCTGCTTCTCCCCTTCCTCCCTGCAGACTGCGGGGACTGAACGAGATGTGCTGGAGAGTTTTCTCTTCTGCAGCCCAGCAGAACGTCATCTCACCTGGCAGACGGGGTCACCCTGCAGCCCAGCCTCTGCCAGCACCCCCTCCGCAAAGAAATCCAGGTCCAGGTATCCGGGGAAGAAGCGCCAGACTGCCAGCGAGAGGGAGAAACTGAGGATGAGGGATCTGACCAAAGCTCTTCATCACCTCAGGACCTACCTGCCTCCATCCGTCGCTCCCGCAGGCCAAACCCTCACCAAGATTGAGACTCTGCGCCTCACTATTCGATACATCTCCTGCCTGTCAGCCAAGCTGGGCCTCAGCGAGGAGGTGCTGGAGCAGAGGAGATCCCTGAGCTCCCTGGAGCCCACAAAAACCATCGGGCACCTCCAAGGTCAGCCGAGAGCGAGCTACAACACACATGAAACCAGCTGCAACACCGTGACGGAGCGGTCCTTGCCACAGCAATCCAGCGGGGTGAATCCTTTTCCTACTCAGATGAATATCTCTGCCCTCCTGATTGATGATGTCACTAAACGTCTCTGCTTGCATCTGTTTCCAGGCTTCAGGTGGAGTTCAGTTCTGGATGCAGCAGCAGCCACATCCAGCTAGGATCTTCTCAGGACAATGTTGAAGTCTGTCCTTCCACACCTGTTCTGAAAGACATTTCTCCTTTTATCTAAACTTTCTTTAAGTCATTTACTTGTACATAGATCTGTGTATTTATTAAGCTGTTTTGTTTACCTTGAGCAGAATAAACTTTATTTATAATCAGAAGCCTGAGAGTTTTTGCATTTTCTTCATTAACCCTAAAGTTGGTTTATGTTTGTTTTTGTTTGGCCTCTGCTTCCTGCAGCTGTCAAAAGAACAAGGAGGCGCTAAACAGGCGTCACATCCCCTTTAAAGTCTTTAGATAGGGACCCCCACCAGGAGGAGGTGGCTCTTTCTGTCCCACATTGGGATTTGTTAAGTTTAGGTTTTAAATATTTATGAATCTATTAAAACTATAGCTGTCATGTAAAATGTTTAAATTTTACTACTTTATGAAAGAAAAGCATGAATGTTAGTGAGGGACTGAGCACAAAAGACAGCAAACCTTTTAAAAAAGTAACTAAATCAAAAGTTTTGCATGAATATTAATCAGATCTTTCTAAGCAGCAGAAATAAAAAGAAAGAATTCATCTTCATCTTCATCTTCATCTCTTCCAAGCAGGAACCATCAATGCTCAACCAGAAAAGCTCAGACAGACTTCATGCCAGCAAGTAATTCAAATAAAATTAAACAGAAAAAGAAAAAAAAAAGTTTGTCAAAAACATCTTCCAGTGAGGTAAATATTTATTGGCCATAAAAATATCATATTTAAACTGTTTTATACTGAATATATGCAAAACAAAATAAATATTAATCGCAAAGAATGCAGATTTTCATCTTTAGTTAAGCTGCATCTTTCATTCTAGAGATACAGGTGCTTTTCACAATAAAATAAGTAAAGAAATAAAATAAATGTTAATGCAAAACTAAAGAAAATATTAAATTTCAATTTTAACATTAATCAATCATTAGTTAACTCTTAAAGAAAACAAAGGTCTTTTTGTGGCATGTAAACAATAAAATAGGAAAAAATAACTTTTAAAAGGGTTATTTTTTGTCTGATTACTTGGTGTGTCATCAGAAGAGTCCTTCAAACCATCAGTTCTGTAAACAAAGTGTCTGTAAAAAGGATGAAATTCACCTGAGAAAACTAGAAATGTGTTACAAAGGAAAATGTACTCTGGCTATTTGAAAAAGAAGCAAAGTCGGTGTACAAATCCAAAACCAGAGTTAGAGAAAAAAGGATCCCTGAGGCCACAAAATATCTGCATAGTAAGAGCATGCTGCTATGTTTCCTGGAAGACACGAAGAGGCCAATTTATCAAACAAAAATCCCTCCCATTTCACATGTAAAGGAGTTTCTCTCCAGGAGAGCAGTTTTGTCCTAAATCTTCTTCTCAGTTCTCTGCAGAAATCTGAAGGTTTAACACGGAAACATTTGCACATGCCAATAGTCAGATGTTACAGAGCTAAATAGCTAAATATCATCATCTTTTTTTTCTTTGTAAAAACTAAACAAAACTGGTCAAAACACTGAACCTTAAGGAACTCCATAAGTAACATCAGCGTTTGTGGAAAAAACAAACAAACGGATACCTGTCTTTCAGCGCTTTATGCATGTACAGTAAAGTACATGCAAAAAAATACAATATCAGACAGTTTTCCAAAAAAAAACTGCAAAAATATACTAATAATAAAACTTTGCATAGCCAGTAATAACATTTGGCACATTTTTCTCTCGGAAGGTAAAAAGCAGGATTACTTCTCCTCAGAAGTTTCACTAATGAGCCAGTCATGCACCTCTTTCTTGTACCTCTCAATCCATTTCATGTTGTGCTCCACCGTCTTCAACGCATCCACAAAAATCTCATCTTCTGAGCTCAGCTGCTCTTTAACTTCCTTTTTGAACTGCAGCAGCTGCAAAGCAAAAAGGCAAGAAGAGCTCTGATATTAATGGCAATAAAAAGCTCCCTTTTTCCCAATTAAATGTCAGTTCTAACACCAGAAATGAAGCGGCTTTTAAACGAGGAGAATCAGTGGAGGCATACCTGTTTGTACTGAAACTCAGTGGAGAAAAGCCTGGTTACAGTGTAGACCAGAGACTCTCTACAAAAATCGGTCCTGGCAGAGAATGAAAGAGCTTCAGAGGTTTGATGACTAACAAGCATACAGTCAATCCTTGCAAAAACTCACTTTTTGACCAAGGTCTCCCAGTTAGTTCTGACAAAGTCCCAAAGCAGAGGCTGGCTGACAGGGTTATAAGCCATGTCAGTGATGGCAAAAGGGACGTCCATCTCTGGGACTTTCTCTGGATCCAAACAGTACTGCAAATACCTGAAATACAGTTTTGTTGAATCGAAAGTCCCAAATAAAAGTGTCATTTAACATGACGTCTAGATGCAGCTGACCTGTTGATTAGCCAAGGCTGTTTGGTGCAGGACAGAGCATACATTAGGCTGTCTGACGTGAGGTTTTTCTTGTACATGGACCACACAAAGTCCCACTCCTCAACCCCTCCGGCTGCGACTGCGCTGCAGTAAACGTCATGCTTCCAGTTGGGGTGAATTCTGTAAGGTGTGATAGTTAACCCAGTAAAGCCCACTGTGTCAAAGAATTGACAGAAAATGTAGATTTTTGTGGAATTAAGATGTGTTTTAAACCTTTTTGATGATATCAAAAAAACAAAAATGTTCAATGTCTTTTTTTTAATGAGATATATGCCAAATCTGAACTCTTGCCCCACGGTGTCCCCCTACCCCTCCAATTAGAGGAGCATTTCATGCTGTAGTAGTGTAGGGCGATCCGCATCTTGCTTGTGCCGCAAAGGAGAAACGCGTTTCTTTACGTGTATGGGTGTGCTCTGATGCACCAAAGTTTAAATGTAATCAATGACTTTTGTAACTAAACAGTAAGTCAACCTTTTTGGCTGTTCACCTGTACATATGGGGCTTTAAAAGTGCTGACTGTTGGTCCTTCCCAAATTTTTGACAATTTAAAAAAGCGTGTTTAATTCCTGAAACTATAAAAGTGTCCGTGTGTTGCCCCCTAGTGAAATATGGTAGTACAGCGGACCTTTGTGATTGGTCAACTGGTGTAAGTCCCACACCATTTCTGAATTTTCACGTCATGCTCTACAGCTCAGGTATTAAAGCCCCGCCCATCTTTGAATGCTCAAAAGTACTTTCTCCAAGTGCTCAATGCAGTTGGACTCAACAGACTGTACATCCACTACCCCCACTGGACTCTGTTTCAGATAGCTGATATTCGAGTCAAACGCACACTGCACTGCCTGATGACTAACAGTGAGCGATTGGGAGGAAGAACCAGACTGTCCACAAGCACAGGACGGCGGCCAATGTCTCCTGTGCTGTCAGCGTTACAATGCAATCGCCCTGGACGCTAGACAATCTCCAAGTAGAGAAAGAAAATTAGCAATACTTTTCCCGCCAAAAGTGTTTTTGAGATTTCATGGAAGCAGCCATTTTAAAATGAGCAGAAAAAGCCCTTTTACTGCCCCTAGTGGAATGATGGTGAACTACACGGCAGAAAACATGAACTAAGTGAAATACAAAGAGTTTTTAACATTGACTGCTGTGTTCTGCAAATCTTTACTTGTTGGTGGTGGAATTATTCATCCACTCTCTGAACCATGCTGTGGTGAGCTGAATGCAGTCTTTCACTCCCACTTTGCAGGCCAACTTGATGACTATCATCTGGTTGTACCTGGACAGAAATAAAACAACACTCAGAACACGGTTGGCAATGTCAGAAAATGGATCTTATCTTAAAAAAGAGAAAAGGTTAACGTCCTCACAGATCTGAGTGACATGTTGGAGTCTTGGTCCAGTTAAGGGTCAGCTCCCTGTAGTGCTGAAACAAAGGCGTGACCTTTTTTCTGACGTATGCCTGCAGGATGGAATAGATGAAAGATTACAGAGACACACTAAAGGGACATTTATCAGGTGCACTTCTGTACCTGTCGTTCACAGTTGAACATGTTTGTTTGGTTTGCACAACCAAACACGAGCGAAAAAAGAGAAAGAACTCAAATTTTATAGAATTTATTGAATAATATATTTATTTCTACAATGTGGTAATCTCATCTCTATGTAAAGCACATGAGGCTAAACCATGACTGTATGAGACCCCTCCCTGTGGCGTTCCAGACAGGAAGTACCCACTGGTTCCAAGAAGCCAAACTCCCACAGACTTCCATTGAGAAATAAACATTACTATTACTGTTATATAGACTAGTACTCAGTCTTTCTATTCGTCAGAGTAAAGATTCTTGCTCTGCTACATTTTTAAATATTTTCTTGCTAATCTTATATATAAAAATATATTTCATATTTTATAAAAATCAGATGAGAGGCCTTGATCAAAGTAGTGCTACAGTGGTGTCTGCTGGTCCCTATGACCAACGTTCAAAACCTTCAATTGACAGATTTCGTGTAGCCCACATTCAAGTGGTAGGGGTGTGAACTACAAACGTGCTCACTTCTGATTGGTTTAGAGTGGTTGTAATTTAAATAAAGACTCAAATGACTGGTGATCCCAGCTCTCCAAAACACATAAACGCATGTTACTTCCTCAACACCATTTATGTTTTCCATGATATGGTCATCCGCGGTTGCTCTGCGGCCGGGGCATCAAGGTGTCAAGGTGTTGAGCAGTAAGTTTGACGGGCGTCAAAAGAGAGGCAGCAGGCGCAAATTTGACGCCTCGGCCGCGTCCAGTGTGAATGCAGCATTAGGGTAATTTGTGTCCACAATTGCCCCAAGGTGTGAATGTGTGCCCTGCAACTGACTGGAACCTGTTCAGGGTGAACCCTGCCTTTGCCCAACAGTAGCTGGGATTGGCTCCAGCAACTCAGCCATTCAAAAAATGGGATTTATCAGGTTTTGAAAATGGATGGATGGATTTTACAGTTAGCTAACCAACTGTAAATGTTACATTAACCTTTCTCTCTGACTAAAGTGTGAGGTCAACCAGAGTAAGGGTTAACCAGCAGGTTTAAACTCATGTTACAAAAAAAATCTTTATAATTTAAAAAATGCATTTCTATGTCTCACAACCATCTGACCATAATTCATCACTTTTATGTTTCTTTCCAAACCTGGAAGGGTCCATAAAGCCCTCTTGGACGAAGGATGTCAAAGAAATGATTCAAGCGAATATCAGCTCGCTGCCAGGGCATGTGCTCAACTTCTTTATCCAGGTACGAGGTGGTTCTCAGAGCCAGAGTCATGTTCACCATCTCCACACTGAAGGTGATCAATAAAACAGAATGCACGTTCATTTTGTTGTTGTTTTGGAAAAAAGCCTTGGAAATATTTGACCTTACTCTGCCAGATTAAAGGTGTCGTCTATAATCTGAGCTCGGCTGATCAGTGGAATGTCCTAAACAGCAAATGACAGATTGAAAAGTTTAGAGTCTGTTCGTTTAGAAAGAGCTCTACAGGAGCTCTACACTCACCTGATGTCTGGAGTTCAGTTTGTTGATGATGCGCTCCCAGTTTTCAGCATCATAATTGACTCTAAAGAAACCCGTCAAATTTATGTTGGCCACCAACCAATCAGAAGACCCCAGAGCCATGTCTGTGTTTGTATCTAAATTCAAATGACATAAATAAATCATTTATTCACTAATTATTTATTTTGTTTGAAGGGAGTATTACCTTCCTTAGTTAGAAGCCAGTATTTTTGTTCTTCTTTTCCATTCTTCATCCAGGTGATGGGGACGAGCCACGTGTAGCTTCAGGCAGATCAATGACCCACACATGCAAAACAATAAATACACAAGCATGATGGTAGAACAAATGCTACACTGCAAAAACGGAATCTTTATCTTACTTTCTGTCTTTCTGTCAAAAAATAATCTTATCAAGAAAGTTTTTCAGTAGAAAAAAACTTAGTTTGAAAAAACATATCTTAGTGAATAAAATAAGAATTCATTTATCTTACCACATTGGCAGATTTGTTTTGCTTATTTACAGAAATTGTTTAAATTGTGATCATTTTTGACATATTTCTACGGGGCCTGTTTTTGCAGTGTGTTTAGTGATCACGTGATTGGGTGAAACATCATGCCTCACTTAAACTCGGAAGGTGTGTCCAGCCCACATTCTGGATCAGGCAGGAAGTGTTTCTGGGTGACTTTTCCTGTCCGTGTGTCGATGGTGATCAACGGAAAACCCATCTGTAAGACCCATCGATTCATAATCTCCTCTACAGGTCGGGGCAAGGAGATGCCAGCTTCGTCCACCGCCTTCAGACGTCAAAACAAAACTCAGATGTTCTCTTTGACATTTTAATAACAACATCACTCCAGTCTGCCTACAAGATATCAGGAAAAACCATACAGCCTTACAGCACACAGAAGGATTGGTATCTTACCATTTGAATGTGCTTCCACAGATCCTTCGTAACCGTGTTTTTATACTGGAACTCTTTTAGATAAGTCTGGTAAAAGAGTTTGAGGCATATTTTACACTACATTCTGGTGTGTGACATAGCATAGATGTGGATTTGTTTTACCTGCAATCCTTTGGTCAAGACCGCTTCAGTTACAAAGTTTGACAGCATTCTAAGGACAGCAGCACCCTGCCGTGGAACGTTTAGTAGGTTAGTTTGGAGACTTGCAATAGCCTCCTGCTTTCTAACTATCATACAGCATTGAATTCACCTTGCTGTAGGTGATGCTGTCAAACAAAGATGCAATTTCTTCTGGTGTCTGGACTTTCTCCTCTTTGATAGAGAGCGGGTGGGACATGCACGAATCATCTGCATTCAACGCTCCCATGGTTTTACTCGGCATATTGTGGTCATTCTGAAATCACAGTGTGATGTTACGGTAACTGACAACCGTTAATTTTGACTTGATGATGGCAATTTTTCTAAATTCTTTATTAAGTGTGACAAATATGAATTTAAACTGAGAGAGGAAGCTGGTATTATTTTTAAGGATGTCATGACTTAACAGCACTCTGTTGTCTCTTGCAAAGATTTTATATCCCTTAAAAATTTACATTTTACAAATTGTTACGTCAGAAAAACTACAGAGCTGTTTATTAAAATGTTTAAGAAAAAAAAACAATTAAAAAATATATTTCATAGTATTTTTGAATACATTTCATACATAACAGTAAAAACTGAATCTTATGGAGCCCTGAACATGACATTAAAAAAATGAGTACACTTCTCCCTAAAATAAATATCTTGTGCGCACAAGTTAGTAGCCTATTTTATGCATACAAGATACTAAATTATACGCACAATAAACTAATTTGTACACACAAGATACTAATTTGTGTACACAAAGTATTAATTTCTGTGCACAAAATACGGATTTGTGTGCACAATGCCAATTTGTACACACAAAATGCTAACTTGAGCAGACAAAATGCTTAAAAGACCCTTATTTCTGGAAAAATTGTCATGTTTGCTGTATTGCAAGAAAAATAATCTAGCTTTGCTTAGAACTAGGAAAGCATACTTATTTTTGGGCTGTATAACATTCTATTTGAAGTAATTCTATCTAACACTTAGCTTTTAAATGTTTTTTTTTTTTCTCTTCTTGAATGCTTGAGTGGAATTCCTTGTTTCTAGATTTTGATATCTTAGTATAAGAGTTACTGTTATCATTAATTTAAACTACTGTATATGATGTTCATTTTGCCCTGTGACGGACTGGTATCCTAACCAGGGCGTATCGCCCAGCAGTAGCTGGGATAGGCTCCAACAACTCCATGACCCCAAGATGGATTAAGCGAATTTAGAAGATGCATGACTGGATTTATTCATTTATGAATAAACATTCAACAAAATGTTCTAAAGAAGAACATTTACCAGGTTCCACGTTGGTTCTGCGTGGTCCAATCCCAGGAAGGTGACGTAGGAGGCAAAGCCTTCGTTAAGCCACAAGTCGTTCCACCACCTCAAGGTCACCAAGTTTCCAAACCACTGGAGGAGAGTTTCAGTCACAGCTCTCCTTTTTAACTGCTTTACCCAGTAAATTACACATGTTTGTTGAGCGTCATACCATATGTGCGAGCTCATGAGAGACCATATCCACCACTGTCTCCTTGTCTTCATTGAAAGACCCTTCCAGGTCCTGTAATAGCACAGACTCGCCATAGGTGATCAAGCCCCAGTTTTCCATTGCTCCAGGGCCTAATCCAGGTACGGCAATCTGGTCTGTAAAAATAAAAAGACAGTGTTGGGTGTACCAACTCCTGGAACCATTTAATGGTGGGGGTTTACTTCCTACCGGACTTCTTCAGGGGGTATGAGAAGTTGTAGTACTTTTCATAGAATGCCAGAATGGGTCTGGTCTTCTCCAGGGCATAATCGCCCTTTCCCTTCTCTATGGCTTTCTTGCGAGCCCAGACCCTGATCTAAAAGAAAAAAAAGTCATCTGTGATGGTGCAGAAAAGGTTCAGCTTTACATCCAGCAGAGGGCAGCAAAGATAAGAGGAAAGAGAAGAGAGAAAAACTCTGAGGAGGACTGTCCACAGGTATATGAAATATGACAGGAAATTCTGAGGTTTAAGGAGTGAAAGATAGTTTAGACATGAGGAGGTTTAACTGTTTCACATTTGGCTTATAGTTTGATCTAATCAAGGCTTTCTTTCTGTCAAATTGATATCAAATTTACTTTTTAAAAAATGTTGACTAATTTCTTCAATACAAAGAGATAAAATCACTCCACGTGCCATATGTTACAGCTGATCAGAAATTATTCCTTCATGTTAAATATATTTCTGGTGTACTTTTCGGCATAAGATCCCTCTCTTTCATTAGTTTGATTAGTACAGCAGAGTTCATCCGGGATAGAAAGCTTAGAAACATGCATCAGAAACCCCAATGGACCTTTCCATCAACATCATGACAGTAGGACCCAGAAATATCCGCTCAGAGAGTTTTTCATGCATTTCTATCACATAACGTTCACCATTAAGATGTTTACCATAACCCTTAAGCCCAGGTCTGTCCTGACATATCCAAAATCGCACACAACAAAAGCCAGCAAGTAGGTTGACATGATCTCTGTGGGTTCAAAGCTGGTCCTGATTAAGTCCTGGCCATCCACAGTGATGCTGACACGCTCTGTTTGGAGTTAAAAACAATAGAAAATAAAGCACCGGCTTTCATGGTCTTTTTTTTGCAATAATAAATGCTTGTCACAAAAAAATTTACCATCAACTTTTTCTGTACCGATTTTACTGTCATGTCAAGAAGAAAAACTTCAAGAATTCTGGAAAAAACGCTTTTGTATTTAGAAACATTCCTTGTGAAAAAACATATGAGAAACATTTGATTTCAATGTAAGAATTATTCAGACGCCAACCATGTCTTTTAATCTAAAAAAATGTGCAAAATTAAACCAAATAACTTATTGAATTATTTGAATATATATCTCCAACATGTATTACAGCTAAAAGAGGATAGTTTTTAAACATGTCTGCATATTGACCGTTGCTGATCCTCAACATTTATGATGCAAATCGGATTTTTTGTTTTACATAGAAATGCATCAATACTTGATTTATAATGGCTTCTAGTACAGAAGTATAAAGTTTAACAAATGAAAGAGGATAAAGTTAAAGGAGTTCTGAAAAAAGGAACAAATGTAACTGATTACTATTTGAAATAACAGAGTGTTAACTATATGGTGGCTAACATTCTGCCTCTGCTGTAAGAAAAAGTAACTGCGCAAACAAAATAAAACATGTCTGAAAATAAAAAGAAATGATGTTACAAATAAAAGAAACAGTGCTGCAAATAAAAAAAATGCTACAAATATTAAAAGCTGCAATGGAAGTAGATGGGAGGAAACATGAGATGACTTCCTGTGAAACAGATACAGGCAAGGTAAACCTGTTGGTAAAACTTTTTGGAAAACCTTGTTTAAACTTTAATGGTGAAAACTTTAGTTGAAGCAGTAGGGGTGAACTGCCATTTTGTTTGTGTGACTGTTTTCTCCTGTTTTGTTAGGGTCAGGGAGACAGAATGTAGTTTGTTTTCCTTTTTGTTTGTTTGCAGGTTAGGTAGAGCATTTGACATTTTAGTTCGTTCTGGTTTTGTTTATTTTTTTTTGCCTTTTGTTTCACCCTGAAGTTAAATGCTTCATTTTTCTTTTGTTAACCTTAAAATTGGGACAGTAATTTGAGGGTTCGCTCAGGGGCATTTGAGTTTCTTCTTTTTCTTATGTTATGTCCTGCACCCTTGGACATAAGGTGCATAAAAACGGCCAAACAATTAACTTCTGTTGTGGCTTCTTTTATTTGCAGCAGTTGTTTTTTGCAACAGCAGCAGTATTTCTTTTTATTTGAGCATTTCTTTTGTTTGCAACATCATTTATTTTTGTTTGCAGCAGCGTTTCTTGTTATTTGCA
>BSAI01000104.1:24729341-24748348 GCA_036245035.1 Adrianichthys oophorus
GCAACATCATTTATTTTTGTTTGCAGCAGCGTTTCTTGTTATTTGCAGGGTTTATTTTTATTTGTAGGGATCCATTTATTTGTAACATAATTTCTTTTTATTTGCAACAGTGTTTTTGCAGCATTTTTTGTCTTTGCCATTTTATTTGAAGCATCATTTCTTTTTTGTGTTGTTCTGTTTTTTGTTATTTGCAGGGTTTCTTTTTATTTGCAAAATCATTTATTTGCAACAGTGTTTCGTGTTATTTGCCAAATCATTTCTTTTTATTTGCAGCTATGCTTCTTGTTGTTTGCAGCATCGTTTATTAGCAGTATTTCTTATTATTTACATCATTTCTTTTCATTTGCTGAGTTTCTTTTTTTTTTTGCTGTGATGGTGGGTCTCGGCCACCAAAATTAATGTAATTTGGTAAGATAACATGATTTCAACTAACAAATATAAATAATGACATTGGATAAATGTACTGTATATATGTTTTCTCAACACTGAGTAAAAAAAGAAAGAAAAAGTTTTATTAATGCCAACGATTGGAGAAAAAAATGTTCATCATGATGAAAATGACACAGGGAATGGGCAGACCGTCCAGGAAAAAATGGACTTGCCAGAGGCTACGGAGTTGGACAGAGCCGTGGTGTTTTGTTGGTGAATGAGCGTCACGTGGAAGACCGCTTTCAAGGCCGGCTCATCAAAGCATGGGAAGACTTTTCTGGCATCTGTTGGCTGCATTTGAGTTGCTGCAATCACCCTGAAAGCACAAAACGATGTTATCACACCAATGGTGTCGCAGCATACTGATAAAACGTTTTTGATATGAACTAATAGTTCTTTAATAACATCTTGTGAGATAAAACCTTTACAAAAAGATGGAAAATACAAAATGTCTTAATTTTCTCTGTGGTTAACACTTGTGTAATTCAAAGAGATTTTCAGCCTGATTTAACAAAATCTTGATTTTTATGCTTTCTTTCAACAATCGTTTACTCATGCATTTTCTAAAAGATGCACAGAGTTGCTTAATTGCTCTAATTGGTCATTTCAGAGTTTTATTTTTAATTTAATGTTTTTTTACAGGGCACAATCAGAACATTAAAAGATTTTTGTTTCATCCTGTCATCTATAGTTCTGCACAAAAATCTACATCATGACATGGTCATATCCAAAAACTGGAAATCTGATTCAGTGAAGAGAGTTAGATTCAGTGCATCCCCAATAACAAAAGAAAAGCTTTTTGGTTCAACTTTTAAAGCAACATTTATCAAACGGAAGTAAACTGTCCTTTCCTGGTTTACAGATTTTAGAATTTTATCAGTAAAATTATCGGTTTACTTTCTTTTTTCTTCCATTCTTTTCACTTTCCTTATGCATTTATTTAGTGACATCATCTGACAGAACAGCAATAATTTGCACTTATGCTGATGATACTCGGCTTTACTTCCTGATAACTCGCTAGAAGAGCAGGAAAAAATACTGTAAGAAGGTCAATCTTTTTTAATGTCTGCATGAAGAAAAAGAAAAAATCCAAAATTAAAAACTAAGAAAATCTGAAACATTTCATACAGGAACCAAAAAAACTGGATCTCATCTTACTTTGTCTCTCCGTCCTCAGTGTATACAGTCCTGTAGAAACCTTGCTGGTTGAGGGACAGCTCTCCAACAAACTCTGTGTAGAGTTCATAACTGCTGTTGACCTGCAGTGGGCCGTCAAGCTGAACCACCAGGTACTCAGTCTGCAACTCCATCCATGTCTTCATCAGACTGGGCGTGGGTCCATTCAAGCCCGTTAACCTGGCATGAAATCCGTCCAGCAGAGTGAAGTTCAGCTCCATGGAATGGATGAGGATGAGGTCTGTCTCCCTCCTACATTTAAACACCACTGTGCAGTTCCCGGTGAACAAGTACAGATTATTTACATCGGGTTCCAGTCGGGGCCAGAGGGTCACATTGTAGGAAATAGGAGTGATAGTGTCCGGAAGTCTGTAGTGCTCCCACGGTTCCTTCGGAGCAGAAACAGTGGGCTCGGTCATGGATGGAGGTGTTCCTGCGTTCTTGGACTTCACCTGAGCGAGCCTCACAGAGAGGGCTATGATGACCGCTATGGCACCAATTGCTGCAACCAGAGAGGCCAACGCCGCCCCTTTTCTGACGTGGAAGCCATTCCCCATGTCTCTACTGAAAACCAAGGAAAAGACAGAAACATCAGTCAGCAGCTGTTTGGAAAACAGATGAAGGTACCAAGCGATTCAGAACTAGATCAAGCAAATCTGTAAACGTCGTGAGTGCAAAAGAACTCTGGGTGACCCTCTGTTTTGAAGTTGTGATGGTTGACTTGCAGCAGAGCTTTGACACTGTACAACTTTTAAAGACTCACTCTGATGAAAATGGTATTTTGGATGTTTTTGTAATGTTCTAATTGTGGTATTTACTGATGATGGAGGACATATACTAAGAAAATTAAGCTTAAAATAGCATTTCTGAGTGTTTCTTTATTCTGAATGTTGTGAATCAGGAGCAGATGAAGATATGCTGTTTGAAAAATAAAATGTGCGTAAACAGAGAGCTCTTGGCAGCTAGAAGGGGTAGGGGTTGCCCTGCACCAACATTCCTGCCCACAAGTCAGAGGTGAATATCCTAATGAAGTACTGCAGCTCTGCAGAAACTATGTCCTAGAAAATGACACAGGTTTTTGATTTAGGCTTAAAACGGCATTAAAAGACTTTTAAAGTAAAGCAAAAGGTCTAATGTGTGCAGATGAGGCCTCACAAAAGTCAAGAGGGCTGGGTTTCATAACTGAATACAACAAAATCATGTCTTTTTGAATAAACTGGGAATCATCAGTCAGTTGGGGAGCCACCATTGTTCCAGATCATTGTGAAATATAAACAGACCCCCTCAAACACAATAACCCAGACAATTTAAGTCACAAAGATGGAAAAGAAATCTGTTTTGTTTTTTTTTTTTTTTTTTTACAGTTCACCTTACATCATCGAGCCATGTTTCATGAAGAATCTCACTCAAACACTTTACTCAACCACGTGGAAAACGAACCTAACGCTTTTACTGTCACAATCACTAACTCCAGTTTAATCACGTGCATGGACATTGGAAGAACTGACTGTAAAATAATTAAACAAAAAAAGGAAAAGTAAGCAAATAAATAATGATCTGGTGCGTAAATGTGTTGAAAAATCTGACACTGTGGCTGAAAAAGGTTTCCCCACTCGATTTCTCAATTTCTTTTCTACCCAGTCTTTTTGCTCTGCCCAGAATAACAAAAGACATAAACAAGTCCAGAAGAAGAAACAGCAAAATTAGATCAAAACCTCAAAGAAAAGAATATCTCTCATGCCTGCACTGAACTTATTTTGATCACTAAACTCTGCAAAACCAAGAAAGGGAATCTTCGACTCCCTGAAAAAACATCTTCGTGGATCCACCCCTTCAACCATCTTCACTACCAAGGTCTTCCTCTTCCCTGCACTCTTCACAAAGCAGTTTTTAACAAATACCAAATATCAAGCTCTCACAAACGATTGTTTAAACAAACAAACAAACAAAAAAAGATAAATGAAACCACAAAGATGTAGAATGGAGATAACTCTCCCCTTATGGTTTCATTTATCTGCATATGGGGAGCTTGTTACTCAACAGTTTTGGAAGGCACAGGAGCTACAGTTGAATTTTTTTATGATACATTTGTTTTCATTGAACAGCCCCAAAACATCTGTTTTCAGTTTGGTTTTTTAGTGCAGAAACCCAGGAACGCCTCAGTTTAAAATGTTTACGATGAGAAGGAATTTGAGCTTTCTAAATCAGAGAATATCACTCGACAGACATTATATCAGGTATTTCAATAAACAATGGATTGCTAAACAATAGAGTAGAAAACCCTTGTATGTGGAGCTCCTCTTGGCTCTGTTCTGGGCTCCCTATTTTTTAATGTTTTCCCATCTGCTCCTAATGGAAACAAACCCCGGGTACTGTTGAGCAAACAAGACAACAGTATCAATAACCCTATGATAAAGGGTTCATTGTCCTGCACAAATGCTGAGTGTCAGTAATTCAAGTCCCACTCCAGTCATCTTTTGATCTATTTTTAAAGCGCTCTCAGTGGTCTGTAGATTATGATTCCTTTTTTAGCCAAAAAAAAACGGTGTCATTTTCTAGGATATAATTTCTGCAGGGCGGCAGTAGTTCAATAAAAATTAGTCTCTAAATTGTGGGTGAGACTGTTGCTCCCCATTGCTGAGAGATCGGATAGGCAGCATGTGGCCTGTCCAGTGTATGTTCTACATCACAAATAAGATTTTTTTCAAGCAACTTTTTTTCCATCTGCTCCTGATTCACAACTATTTAAATAAAGAAATACTCAGAAATGCAATTTTGAGTTTAGTTTTCTTAATATATGTCATCTGTCATTTGAGAAAAGCCACAAGAACATGTTAAAACATCCTTTTTATCAGAGTGGGTATCTAAGGACCAAACTGAAGGAGTCGTTTGTGGATCGGAGGTGCAGTGATGCAAAGTCCCGTCCCAGCTGTAGACAACAGTCATAAAAACACAAACCGAGCCAGAAAGCTGGAGTCTAACCATAAATCAGACTTGAGTCTGCGCAGTCACATCAAAGCAGTCACAGAGTTGGCCTGCAGTCAGATCAGAAACACATCAAAAAGAAGAAAGCTCGTGTCCCAACAAGAATTGGAAAAACTTGTTCTGCCTTTACCAATATATCCAAAAAGTCAATCAAGGAGTTGCTGTCCTCCCAAACACAGTGCTGCTGCTGCTGCTGCTGCTGGAGTCCTCACCAACTCCAGGAAGGTGGATCACTTCTGTGCAGTACTCACGTTCATGTGCTGGCGTCCTGTCCGCACAGAGGATCAACTTTAGGAGGTAATTGGCATTTTGGGGAACACCTCTTTCCCCAGAAATCCTAAGAAAACAAAGGGATGCATTTCCTCAAGCATTGGCTTTCCGTGCAGAAATTATCAAAACAAACTTTGGCAAGACCTAATAAAGTTTTTTTTTTAAAAACAAATACCAGAAATATTTCCATTTTCTGTTTCTTCTGTCTGATTTCTGCCTTTTCTATTTTGATTCCTGCTTGTATTTGCATGCCTCCTCTTCTTAAATCATGCCTTTTGCATTGTGTTTGCATTGTGAAGCACTTTGAGCCGTCTTCCTGCTTTGCTGAATGTGTCGTGGCACCAGACTATTTTTCTTACCTTTGATGGAAGTCAGTTTTTGTCTCAGTGATTCAACAGGCTCCTCACTTTTCAGAATCCCACGGTGCAAGTGAGCAGTCAGCCAAACAGCAAAATCTCTGATTTATTTGTGTGTTACCATGTGCAACACTGACATCATCTATATGTCTTCCAATAAACACAAATCTGTCAGTTCTGCTTAGGAAGTCTTGAAAAGTGAAGATGATCTTCTGCAGGAGGAGTTGTTGAATTTACTGACAACCTTCATTTTAATTGCAGCTCTTTATAGAGGTTTAATGGATTTGCAGCCTCCTGATTTTTAAAAGCAGGGTTGTGATTCAGTAACAGAATTTTAACAAATGCTTCATTTTAATTCAAACTAAAATCATTTCAGGCGGTTTCTAAGAATCAGCAAAAGTTTTCACAGCATGTGACGTTGGTGCAACATTTTTGCTCCATCTGCATCACATTTTCAAGTCCTACCAGACACATTTCATAGGCAGCTTTGAGTGCCGTCCATTCTGCAGGACTGAAGTTTATCATCTACACATTCCACATGTGCTCTTTTACTTTGAAGAACAAAATATCTGCCTGTCTGTGGAAGACTTCCTGTCAGTCCTATCCTATTAATAAAAACCAAAGTGGTTCAGCTGCAGAAGTGCACCATAATAAAGTAAATGTGGAGGTACATGCTACCTGCTGTGATCATGACCAGCAATTATGGCTGCAAAGCTTTGATAAGAAACCATCATTCCCAGGAAGCTTCCACACCAGACTGTTTGGACCACAACAGACTGGTTTCTCTTCCAGAGACTAGAACTAAAATCTGGTTGCTAGTGGTTTTCTTCACACTGCAAACTTCTTCATTCTTGCAAAGATTTAAAACCGTGTTTTTAGACATTTAAAGCCATTTTACTTTGTTTAACGTCTCTTTGCTTTACACCAGCGGACCTGCTTGTTTTGCAGCTAACCCTGCTTCAGTAAGTACTGCTCACCTGGATCAGGTGTGTTCAGTCAGTCAGAAACTGGACATAATCCAGCTAATCAGCAACTACTACAAACACAAAACAAGCAGGGCAGTAGCTCACAAGGAACAGGCGATGTCTGCTCTACACCTTTCCAAGCTTTTCTCAAAATCAGCACAGTTGAGAATTTTTTTGACTCATTAAGAACTAGGATCTAGAAATAAGAAAATTATTATTAAAATGAGTCAAAATCCTTTTGCTCCAAACTCTTGACAAAAGAAAAACTTGATTTAAGTAAAAAAAAAAACTCAAATTGTCATTTTTGGTTCAATCTCAAGTTATTTCAAAGTTCAGTAAATGTCGACAAGTTAGCCATTGCCAATATTGTAGAAACAAAAATGTAGATTTATTTTCTAAGTATGATTGCTAGTTATAGATTTTATGGGGATTTATTAATATACAAAGCTAAAATTGTATTCTCCTCACACTTTGTTCTAAAATGAATCATTTCCACTTGTTACACTAGTTTGTGTCACTGTTTTCAAAACAAACTACAGTTAGATTCATAAGAACTCAAAAAAAAAACATTTACTTAGAACAAGAAAAAAATAATTATTATGAAGGGATTCTATCTAACAGTTTGCTTTTCTAGCTCATTTTACCCTTTTAATGCTTGTACGGAACTTGATTCAAGATTTTGATATCTTATTATAAGATTTCTTGTTTAAAAACAATGACTTGCTGCATGGACAGGTAATATTTTCTAGTGATTTTCTTCTCAAGATCAGTCCTACTTTTAGGCCAAATCTTTTTGTAGAGACTGACTGTCCATGAGACCAAAGAGTGGAATTAAACTAAAGCAGAAAGTTCAACTAGTGCGGTGTGTGGTAAAACGACCCAAATGTCTGCTGGTAGGAGAGATGAAATGAGAAGACCCATCAATACATAAGAGTGAGAGCATCAAATGGTCAGTTTGTCTGTTTTTGTGTGTTTTCTTTTCTGGTCAGGGATTATTCTAGCAGAAATGAAACACTTGTTATTTATTATAAAAGCATTAGAGTTTCCTAACCCCGGTCTTCCTGCTTCAGCTCATCATCAAGCTGTGCAGAAGCCTGATGATGGCAGTTATCAAAGCCAGGTGTGTTTGAGCGGGCTAGGACTGAAAAAAACGCCGTTATGTCAAGGTTTCTGAATCATCTCAAAATTAATTTCATGAGACAAAAAGGGTAAAAGTTTTTTGTTTTTTTTAAAGAAAAATGTGACGCTATAATTAGACATTGAAGGTGCTCTGGTGTCATGCACCTTTAGTGTGACATTAATACTATTTTCAGGCAAAGTAAGACAGGCTCATCTGCAACATTCATGCAAGTCAAAGTGGAATTTATCACTATTTTTATGGTTTCTCTCATATTTGGGTCTTAAACTGGTGCCGAGACATAAAAACTCATTGATGTGAATTCATTCTAAAAACAAAAACAGAATCCTTTCTTTAAAAAAAATATAATAAAGACATGTATCTTAAGCTGGAATAACTGTAGAGCGACATGCAGCAGAGGCACGCGTGTACATTCCTCAGAGAGCTGACCATGCATGCATGCAGACAGGGAAAGAACCCACTTGCTTTGCAGGCAGTGCAGTGTGCAAGCTGAAAGCTACTATTCTTTTGTGACTCTGCTCTGAATTTTAAAATAAGATGGTTCCTGTTTTTTTAAGTTAACTACCCAATCACTTTAAAATAATCCTTCTAGCGTCAAATGTTTTGTATGTTGTGTGGTAAATTTTTCTGGGTCTGTAAGGCATGCACCCCGCTTCTCATCTAAAGAGAAAGTCTCCGGCTCAGCACGACTAAATCTGTTCAGGAAATTGACAGATGTCTTTTGGAAAACCCTGTGGCGCCCTCCTCCAGGTATCTCACAATAAAAGCTTTTGGAAACTTTGCTTTACTGTCACTCTTTTTTTTTTTTTCTTTTTTTCCCCACTTTTGAACTCTACGCACGTCATTGACCCATCTCATCATTTCACTTAATCAATAAAAATCTCAGTCCTTTGAAAACAAGTGTGAAAAGAGCAGACGTGTCATCGCTGCGCCTTTCTCCGCTTCTGCTGAGCTGGAACAGATGCTGGTAGTTGGAGCATGAAGTCTTCTACGTTGAAAGACGAGCGAGAACACAAAACTCACGCCAGATGACACAAGCCGCGAGAGCTGCAGCTGGATTCTCAAACCGCTAACTTCACCTCTTTTATAAAATTCTACAGCACGACAGTGTAGAAACAGCTTTCAAAATCCACTGTACGATGTTAGTCTGTGGTTAGACAGGACAGAAAGGCACAATGCATGGGGAAACGATTTATTTTTTTAAGTTCAGAGAAAAGGAGAAACAACCAGAAGATTAATAAAAATGTGCAACAACTAGAGGACAGAGCATCCCTGCAGGCACAAACATGAATCTGCTCCGCCTGTTAGATGAGGGCAGATGGGTTTTTGGAAGAAAAAAAAGAAAAGGAACATGTTAGATGTATTTTGAGATTATTTTTTTTCACCTGGAAGTTTCATGAATTTTGTTCCCTTAGCTGTGGGGCTGCAGACAGAGCCCCCAAACCTGCTGCTTCACCCACAGACTCTTCATTAGATTACAGCCTCAAAGCAAACAAAAGGAAGCTCGCTTGAGGCCTGTAGTCGTTGCACGTTTGCAGATTGACACACACATTAAAGGCAAGCATTCAATCCTGTCCACGAGTTATGAAAATGGCACGAAAGGCAGTCTGCATCTCGTCACTGTTAAGGTTAATATTCACAGCGTCACTGTTAATGCGGCTGCTCGAAATCCAGACCATTCATGGATGACATGCATTGGAGACATCAAAGGAACTATACATTTAAATGTGAACAGAAAACAGACAGTCTTTGTCTTTTCCTTTGCGCTGTGTTTGGTGTTTGCTGAAATGTTGTGTCACGGTAACAGTCGTCGAGGAGTTTTTGTCGTTACAGTGATTGCCATTCGTTATGATGGCACAGAAGCGAAGGGCGCCAGTTCACTTCCTGTGTCCTCATGTGGCTTCCTCCGTAAACCACTGGAGCACCTCCGCTTTGTTCTCAGTCACCCATTTGATGTTGGAGGTGGTCTTCTCTATGGCCTGCTTCAGGGCCAAGGTGGCCGAGCCAAAACCAACACTGAGGTTGTCTTCTTTGAATTTCTCCAGCTGTACAGAGAGTAGAAAGAAGAAACTGAGCTCTTTTCGGGCGCTGCGTTCGCCTCCCTCTGAGGCCGGTCATTGTGTCTGTGGATGTGTGGGCTGCATACCTCCTGCAATTCGAACTTTGTGGAGAATCTCGTTGTGATTCTGTTGATGAGATTAGCAAAAGAAAACAATCCTTTCCCGTACCTGAGAGAAAAGAAAGAGCTGAAGAGAAAAGCCTCGTTCCTGGTTTATTGGATATGACAGGAACAAATGGAGGCTGGGAAGCTAGGAGCTTGGAAAACATGGATTTTAAAAAGGTCCGTTGGGAAAGCAGGTTGGTTTGAGAGGAGAAGGCTCTTACTGGTTGAAAATGTAGCTCCATCTTTCTCGGACAAAGTTCCAAGCCAGCGGCATCCCCACTACATTACTGTAAATGTACTGGATCGTGGAGAAGGCATCCTGCTTGCGGATCTTAGTTGGGTCCAAAGTGTACTCCAGATACCTGCCATTAGAAATGTACTAAACAGCATGCCATCTATAGTAAACGATGTCACAAATCTAAATGTTTGAGCTGATCATTTTGCTGCGTTTTGTGTCACGGTTGGGGTTCTCACACAAGCTTAAAAACACAAAAAAAGGAAATGAAAGTCAATTCAGAATGCAGTTTTGTTGAAATATGACGGACTTTATTAAAAACTCAAATGTACTAATTTTCTGACTCTTGTTGACGTCTCAATCGCACGTGTTAAATTTGTCCCAGACTATCTCACTCCCACCTCCGCGTTTGACTGTTAAATGAGCCCCATAAGTTGTCAAGCACATAAGTGTGTGAAATCTGTTCTCCGCATTCAACCGGTGAGCTGGGGGAGGGGTGAGCTGCAGACACAGCCGTGCTCAGGAACAATTTGGTTTAACCCCCCCCCAGTCCAACCCCTTAATGCTGAGTGTCAAGTAGTGAAGAATTAGGTCTCATTTTTAGTCTTTGGTATGACTTTGAATTCATGACCTTCCAGTCTCAAGGTGGACACTCTTCCACAAGGCCACTGAGCTGGTCTAAGATGTCATTTTTTCTGAAATGCTGTGTTGGTTTGACTCCGGATGCAATGGGTCAGACCTCTTCAACATCTGACTTTTCGGATTGAGATGGATCTTTGTGTACAGTGTTCCCTTGCCATTTCGAAGCCTCACTGTTTCGCTTTTTTTTGGTGCAATTTTGTATGTTTTTTTTTTTTTACAGTGCATCGTTTTGTACGTCTTAATTGGATGTAGACTTTGTCAGACTTTGACTTAAAATATCTGTAATTGTACTTTGCAGATTTCATCTATTATGGGATATTTTCAGAATGCATGAATACGAGGGACCGCTGTCTTATTTTCTGGAGAAAGTCTTTGAAAGTACTGGTTCAGCGACCTCAGTACTGGTCTTTGCCCAAGGGTTGGGGATCCATATAACTCATCACAGTCACATTGTAATGAACCCGTTCAAAACGTTCGATTGAAAGATTTCGTGTAGTCCCCTTTCAAGTGGTCGCCATTAAAAAATGGCTCGAACCAACTCAGACCATTCACTGCTTACTGGCAAAGACTGTCTCCAACATCCATATCACAAAAAAATGGCGACTGATTTGACTTCCCTTGGTTGTAAAGTAAACCATTTTTTTATGGGTGACGTCACACTCGCTCAGTCCAGTTCTCATACACAGTCAATAGTCAGAACTGAATATTTTGAATAATTTAGATTTTCCTTCTGATTGTGCAGCACCTTGGTGCTTTGCTCAAGAAGAATTGAGACTCAAATGAATTTGCACAAGAGAGTCAAGTTTCAGGTGGACCAGTTTGCTTGTTCAATTCCCACAAAAATCAACCTTCCAACGCCTCCACACACACTCCCGCAAACACACACCTGTTTAGTAGCCATGGTATTTTGGTGCAGGCCAAAGCCGACCTCAGCCTCATCGCTTCCGAAGCCAGAGTGGCATTCCTGAACATCTGCCAGGTGAAGTCCCACTCCTCCACTCCTCCCAGAGCTACGGCGCTGCAGTAAACCGTTCCTTTCAAGTTTGGGTGAATCCTGTCAGCATCCAGGCATTTTTTTTGACTAAACGGTAGAAATTGTAACCAAACCGATGTACAAACATAAGCTGCTTAGTACTTACGGATTGTGAGATGGGTTTTCCATCCACTGTCTGTACCAGCCATTGATGAGCTCCCTGCAGCCTTCAACCCCCACACGGCACGCCATGTCAATGGCGTTTATCTGATTGTACCTGATGCATTAACACAATCAGCAGTCTTCATGGTGCTCCAGAATGTCTTGCTTCGACTAAAGCACCAAGTTCTTACTGGTCGTCGTGGTTTGCAGGAACAGTGGTCCAGTTGGCCGTGAGCGTTCTGAAATGCTCGAAAAGTGGCTTGACTTGTTTCCTGAGATACGCCTTCAACAGAGTTACACTTTTCAGTCGCGACGCTCATGAAGTACACCTGAAAGTTTCTCCTGTTGGATAAAAAGACAAACCTGCAGAGGTCCGAAGACCTCGGTGCGGTCGAACATGAGAATGAAGTAGTTGAGGTTTTTTAGCGCCGACTCCCAGGGTATGAAATCCCTCTCTTTAGACAAATACTTGGTCGTTCTCAGGGCCAGCTTGGTACTTATTATTTTTGCTCTGACGAACACAAACAACATGTTTGTATCTATATCAAAGCATTAAGCATCTTTTTTTCTCATTTTGTGTCTTTACCTCGCCAGGTTAAATGCGTCGTCTATGATCTGTGCTCGGTTGATGACTGGTAAAGCCTGAGAGACAAAAAGACCTTCAGACCTGCACTCAACAGTAAGCCTTTGGATGCTCGGGTCAAACCTGATGGTTGGTGCTGAGAAGATCAAGCAGGCGGTCCCAGTTGTCTTGATCGTAGTTGACCCTGAAGTATCCAGATACGTTTGAATTTGCGAGGACCCACTCCTGTCCTGAAACTCTCATCTGATCAACACTGGCTAAGAAAGATAAGAAAATCTTTGTTTCCAAGAAATCTCCTTAGATCATAAAAAATAAGTTCTCCCGGTGAGGACTGTACCTGTTCGCTGAAGGAGCCAGTACTGTTTCTGCTCCACACCATTTTTCATCCATTTGACAGGAACATACCAAATGTAACTGGACAGTATGAGTGAAAACACAGAGAGTTAGTCTCAGCTTTGTACAGATTGTTTTTATACTAGATAACAATTAAGAAAAGTCAGTTTTCTACTTTATGCTTTTATTTTTAATGGTTGGAGCAGCTGTAGGGACTGGATATCAAATATAAACCAAAACAGATGAAGGTGTGAGACCCAACCTCTGAATTTAAATGCAAACTAATATTTTAGTTAGAGGATAAAAATGTCATTTTTCTAGGACATAGTTTCTGTAGAGCAACAGGAGCTCATTAGAAATTTGTCTTTGAGTTGTGGGTAGGGCCGCTAGCATGAAGCAACCATTGTTTGTATATAGAGAACTGGACTGAGGGAGTGTGACATCACTCTTGGACATGTCTTACTTCTGGTTTCAACCAAATTAAGTCAATTCATAAGCAAAACATCTTACTATTGATCTTTTTTGTACATTTCATGAAAGGTTCTTTAGCACGAATGAAAATGTGAATGTAAATATATACTTTCCCTACTTGAACTGGGAGGACCTTCCCACCACAGAGTCTGGATCCAACAGGAAGTGTGTCTGGTTGATGCTTCCTGTGCGGGTGTTAATGGTAATCACTGGGAAGCCCATTTGGAGAGTCCACCGGCTCATGATGTCTTTGACAGAGTGAGGAATTTCCAAACTTGGCGTCTTATCCACCGCCTGAGAGGAAAAAATGGAGAAGAGGAGAGGTTTGACGAGAGAAGTGATGCTCAGCTCAGATTTTTTAACACCAGACCAACCTGCTGGAGATGGTCCCAAAGGTCTGAGTGGTCTGTGTTGCTGAAGGCAAACGTGTTGAGGTAAGACTAAAGCAAAAAGAAAATGGAAAGAGCCCAGGAGAGACAGAAATCAAGTTAAGCAGCTTTGCACCATTAAACCCAATCAATCAAACCAAAAGCAAACAAAAAAATGAGATCATGCAGCCCATAATATTACTCACACTGAGCCCTACAACAAAGACGCGCTCAGTGAGAAACGCTGACAGCATCCTGAGCACTGCAGCTCCCTGAAAACAAACATGTCAACACCAGCCTGAAATGACTGAGAAGGTAAAAAAATCCAATTAGAAATGTGTGGGTTTGCCAGGAGGAGACCTTGTTGTAGGAGATGGTGTTAAACATTTCGGTGATCTCTGCAGGGCTGTTGACCTCCTCTTCCCTCCTGGAGAGTGGGTGTGAGGAGGCCAGGGCGTCCACGGCAAATGCTCTCTGCATTTCGTACAGAACGATGTGGTCTTTCTGAAGCCAAGCACACAGGAAAGCCACCGTGACGGCCCGAACATCTGACAAACACAGCTCCTGAAGCGTGTCACCGCCGCCTGTGTGGACTCACCACGTTCCACGAGGGCTCGGCGTAGTCCACCCCGAGGTACTCCACGTATGTCGCAAAGCCCTCATTCAGCCACAAGTCGTTCCACCACTGCAGAGTCACCAAGTTTCCAAACCACTAATGAAAAAACACAAACACAGCTGAGCCGTGATAAGAAATGGCAGCTCTGTCACAGAGGCCGCCTCAGTGACTCATTCATGTCAGAGTAAAAATAAGTCATGATGCAGGAGAAGGATTACTGGAACCACTTTGGTTCACCAGAGGTAATAAAAACATGCGATGAAGATTGGTTTGGGAGGAGAGAAGCAGCGTACCATATGAGCCAGTTCGTGCGAGATGATTGTTGAAACCCTCTCCTTGTTTACAGTGGAAGAGAGCTGGGGGTCGAAGAGCAGAGCGGTCTCTCTGTACGTGACCAAACCCCAGTTCTCCATCGCGCCAGCACTGAAATCTGGCAGAGCAATTTGATCTGCAGACAGAGCGGTGACAGACCTCAAATGATCTGTGAGAGCAAGAACACATATCTGGCTCGCCCTGTTCTCCTGCACACTTCCTTAAGTTCATCTGACTCTATGAAATGCATAAAAAAGTAAGTGAAGAATGTTTTTAGGCTGTGATCAATACCTGTTCATGAGAACCGGACCGCAGGATTGTGACATCACCCACAGAAAATGGATTACTTCCAGCTCCAACCAAACAGAGACAATTCAGTCGCCATTTTTTTGTGATATGAGCGCCGCAATTGTGTCGTCAATTGCAGTGATTTACCCAAATCAGTCTGAGTCAACATTTCTATGGCAACCACTCTCACCAATCAGGAGTGAGCTTGTTGGACGACGACACTCATTCCACTTGTAAGCGGGCTACACGAAATCTGTCAAACGTTTCGAATGTTGGACGTGGGGCCAGCAGGCTCCACCTACTTTTATTGAGGCATCTGATTGGTAAGTTTATAACTTGAATAACTCACACAACAGAAAAAATGTTGTGGAAAAAAATTAAGATTAACAAGAACATGTCAAAAAAGGTATCAGAGCAAGAATGTTTATTCTGACAAATGGAATGACAGAGTAATAGCTGTTTATTTCTCTATAGAAGTCTAGGGGATTTGGACTTGGAGCCAGCTGGTACTTCCTGTTTGGAACGCCAGGGGAGAGGAGTCACTCAGTCCAGTTCTCATATACTGTCAATAGCTGTGACATACATCAAACTTAAAATAAGTTTCAAAATTTGCCTTTTTTTAATCAGGAAAGAAACATACTCCCTTTGTACTGTCAGGAAAAAATAATGAATGAATGATTTGGAGAAATGAATTCAAACTCACCTGCCAAAGTCAGGACTCATTACTCCAAGAAGCAGTTAAGCACAAATAAGTCAATGATGTCAAAAAAAAAACAAAAAATGAACACATCATAAACTCTAAGAGCATGCATCAGGATGGAGTGCTCACAAAAGCATTCCATTCCTAAATCTCATTATCCCTGGAACAATGGAACAAAAACTGGTATGTTTTGCTTTTTTTCCCATTAAATAAAGTTAAAACAAAAAAAAAAACAGGTTTTAAGTTTACCTTTTCACTGCCCTCCCTATAGAAACATATAAGTTCCCCCTGTGGTTATATTTTTTCTGTAATGCTCCTGTGTTTACAGGACAATAACTGGAGTTTTGTATCCACCACAATGGGTAAAACGTCCTCAAAAAAAAGTTAAAAATGTTGGAAAACAAGATATTTTTCCTTGTGATGAGTGAAAAAAAATCTGCCAATAGAATCAGAAGAACTTGACTTGGTAAGATTTTTTTTAAATAAGTATGTAAGTGATGTCCTGCCATGTTAGGAATATTTTTTTAGCAATTGGAAATATGTTTAAAAATAAATGTGTTTTGCTAAAAAAAAGTGTTATATCTCTAAAGCCTGCGATGCTTCATTAAATCAAACAAGTCTGTTTCTAAAAATAAGTCCATTCACTGTTTCACAAATTAAACTTCTACTTAAAAATGTTGTGTAAAAACTTACTTCATTCGAGATATTGCTGAAAATATGAAGTTTTTAACAGTAACTTCAACATTTATTGCTTTTAAAAAATGTCATTACATCTTATTGAAAGGTTAGTACGTTAGTTTCGTCTTACATGGAGTGAAATGAGATATTTAAGCCTTAAAACTCAACAAAGATAATTGCTGAGACTTTTTTCCTAAGTATTATTCAAGATCTTTCCTGTTAGTACTTTTCTGATAGTTTCTGGGTTGCATTAAACCAGAGGACCCACCTAACTTGGAGAGAGGATAGGGAGAGTTGTAATACTTCTGGTAGAAGTGAAGGATGGGCTCGGTCACATTGAGAGCGTAGCCGCCGTGCCCTCGTTCAATGGCTTTTCTCTGAGCCCAAATTCGAACCTGCAAAAGGTTTTCAGAGTTCGAATGAACTGAAAAAAGAAAAGCTCTCGTTTCAGATGAAACGCCTCGAGCCTTAGTGACCCGTACGGAGGGTTGACCCCTAACGGGTGCTGTGGGTTTTCGGGATGTCCGTGCCCAAGGAGGGTCATAGAAAGTAGCAGCTGCACCTTAAAGGAAGCACAGGTGTGTCTTGCAGTTCCCTTGAGGCTCATGTGGTCAGATCAATGGACATCATGAAAATGGAACACATCATTGTTGTGCATGTGGTAAGTGTGTCGTAAAGCATGTGTAAGGATAATAGAAGTTGCACGCACTTATGACATAAGGATGATGCTGTCGTCCGGTGCCCTTACACTGCACTCTAGTCAAAAGTAGTAGTATGCACAGTGTGCAGGTGATACGCAAGTGCCCAAAGTATTTTCACACAAACTTTGTTCTGTTTGGTAAAGTTCCCCATTTCCAACAGTCAGGCTGCACACAAGGAGCATGCACTTATCACCTGAACAGCACTAACAGGCCCCTGCATTTCACAGGATTTGGAGGATGGAAAAACAGAAAAATCTGAACAACAGCCTATGCTTCACCTACTTCAGCCTTACCCCGGCATGTTGCTTAAGTGTGCACTGTGATCTGTTGTATGTAGAAAAAATGTGCATGATCAGTTTTCACTCTACGAGCTCACCAAGCAGTCTATGATATTACAATTTTGTGCAGGCCCATTTTCCGCCTGCAGACAGCCCGTTTCCACCCGAAAGGGCAGTTGTGACAAATGCAGGGGTATCAAACTCCAGGCCTCAAGGGCCGGTCTCCTACATGTTTTCCAACCAACCTGCCACGAAGCTCCTTATTGGCCAAACACTTGATTCAGGTCACAGGCAGCAGATAAGACAGGATTTCTGGAAAAGGCCAGCCCTCAAGGCCTGAAGTCTGACACCCCTGGACTAAGGTTCTAATAACTGCTTGTGTAAATTTAAAAAAAAATGAATATATAGAAACTTCTCACCAACAAATCACTTTGGTTGAACTGATTGTAGGAAAAATCGGTGACGATAAAAGCCAGCAGGTACGTGGACATTCTCTTGGTGGGTTCAAATGCAGTAACTCTGACAGGCATGTTGTCAATGACATAGTCTCTAGAATCTGGAAAAACAGAGGAAGCAGTTAAAATAGGATTTACATTCAGCAAACATCTTTTGGTTTAGGGCGTACAGATTTGTTTGCCGTTGGAAAGAGCTGTGGTATCTCTGCTGTGGATGATGGTGACGTTGAAGACGGCTTTCATTGCTGGTTCATCGAAGCAGGGAAAAGCTTTCCTGGCGTACGTCGCCTGCATCTGAGAGGTGGCAATGACTCTGTGAAACAGCACAAAGCGGAGCTCAACCTGGAGGATTAGCGTGAAGCAGACAGACTGAAGAACGAGACCTTACTTCTTCACACCGTTCTCCGTGTATTCACTCCTGTAGAATCCTTCCAGATCGTCAGCCAGTTCCCCTTTGAATTCAGTCTGAAGCAGGTAGAGCGCTCCCATGGTCAGTCTGCCGCGCAGCTGGACCACCAGAAACTCTGTCCTCACCACGAGCCAAGTCCTCTGGATGTCAGGAACAGCGGCGCCATCCAGGCCGCTCAGTTCAGCAAGGTGTCCACGGATGCTGGTGAGGTTCAGCTTGTTGCAGTGGATGATAATGAGGTCTGTGGCCTTAACACACCTGAAGACCACCGCCGAACGTCCCGTGAAGGTGTAAACGCCATCAGCGTTGGGCTCCAGCCGGGGCCACAGCGTGATGTTATAGGAGGCAGGGGTGAGGGAAGTTGGAAGTCTGTAGTGATCCCACGGCTCATTTGGGATGAAAGGGATGGTGGGAGGCAGAGGCGTGCTGGTTTTTGCCACCTCCCCTCCGTGGTTACCCAGATTCTTGGCCTTTTCGCTGTTGTAGGCGATGGATAGAGCTACTATTGTAACCAGTGCGGTTGCTGCCAGCGCAAGAATGGTGATGCCAACATTTTTACTGACATAGTAGACTTTCCCCATGAGTGACTGAGCAGGTTAGAGCTGGGGGGGGGGGTGTCTCTGTTTGTCCTGTAAAGCCAGGTTCTTCACAGTGAACGTCTGAGCTAATAACATGGCACAAACACACTTTTTTTTTTTTTACAACATCCATTGAAACATCTGTAAAGATCAGTCATTTTCCTGCTTGTGATAAATAAATCAGCATAAACAAATGTATCCCTCACTTTCAGAAACAATCCTACAAGGCTCTTTGTGCAAAGTTTTGCAAGATTTTTTTGCAAGTGCAAATCACAACGACAAATCACTCAACGCAAAAACATTTTGAAGATCACAATGACAATTAAAAAGCAAAACAAATTTTAAAAAAAAACAGCATTACATTTTAGAAACCAAAGAGTAAAAAAGCAAAACAAATTGGAAAACAAAAGTCATTTCCAGAAAACAAAATGAAATGTTAGAAAAATGACACAATAAGATACCGGAAAAGGTAGGTACTGTGGGACAACGCTGACTGAATGATAATATCCAGTATCGCTTAATGTCAAAGAACTTTCAATTGAAATGATGGATCATCCAATCAGCTACGTCCCATAATACCTACCTTTCCAGTTTCTGATTATTTTTTTGTTTTACTTTTCATTTTGATATCTGTAAGTCCTTTTCTTTTCATAATTTTTTTTTTTTTTTTTTTTACAGAAACCAGAAGTAGGTATTATGGGACATAGCTGATTGGATGATGACGTTTGTTCATCAATTCAAC
>BSAI01000104.1:24748358-24762517 GCA_036245035.1 Adrianichthys oophorus
TGTCCCATAGTCCTTACCTTTTCGTCAGTGGCGTCAGTGTGTGTAATGATGGGTGAATAGGTTAGTGACTGGAAAGCGCTTTGGGTCTTCGAGGAAGGTAGACAAGCGCTAAACTAGTATACGTCATTTACTATTTTTCTGGAAATTACTTTTGTTTTCCAAAATTGTTGTTCATTTTTACATTTTAGTTCCTGAAAATTTGTTAGGATTTCTAAAATATAAAGTTATTTTTTAGCATTTGTTTTGCTTTTATAATTGTTATGTGTTTCTGCACTGAGTGATTTGTTTGTGTGATTTGCACTTTAGGACCACCGTACACAACATTGAAAAAATGAACAAAAATAAATGAGTAACTGATTATAATCATTTTTACTGCAATAAACTTAAAAGCACCAAAATTATTTTTTAAAGCTGTCAACAAAAACAGTAAAAAGTATTAAGTTTTTCAGTGTAAAACTTTGGTAAAAACACAGAAGTACCCCATTTCTTCACATTACATCATAGCATACCTGTATTAAGATGATAAATTATGGAAAGAATGTGATAAAAGGGGAGATTGTATAGTAAAGACTACTTTTTGAAAGCCTCTATGTATGCACTTTTTATCGTTCTAAAAAAACGTGCATTTACAGGATAAGCTGAAGAGGATTTGACTGTTTTTTGCTAAAGCCAAACAACTATTTTCTCTTGTTATTTTGAGCCACATGTGATGTATAAAGAACATAAGCAGTGAGGCAACATCTAATTGGTATCATGCAATCTAAAGCTCATTCCATTGTTGTTTACTTCATACTTGTGATACGTGTTATTTATCTTGCTGCGCCCTGATCTTTTTTTTTGGGAGAACATTAAACTCAACAAAATGAAGAAATAACGAGTTAAAAGATTACCAATATTCAATGAAGGATCAAAACAAAAACATAAGTTATGCAGAGGGTTATTTTACCATCAGTGCGCTGGACCAAACCAATGTCTCTCTTGAAGAACAGACACAGAGGCCCAGAGTGATACAAATTTCTAATTTTTGTTCTCTCCAGTGGCTAACTACGCCCCTTAGGACGTCCCCTTGTGTGGAGCAGTTGTCAGTGTGTTCAAACCCAACTGCAAATGCAGGGTCTGAGTCTAACTGGTTTATCGGAAGTGTCATTTGAGCTGCAATGGTGCTGAAAAGCATTAGGAGGGGTCAAAAGGTCAATCTTTGTTCACTAAAAGTTACACAGTTTATACAAAAAAAATGTCTTTCAGTCATTCTTTAATTTTTTACACACTTGCTGCTTTTATGAATGATCTGTTTTAAATAAAATACTGTTTTGACCAAATAAAATCCTCTGCTGGTTTTTTTTTCCAAAAAGTTGCCATCAGTACAACCCAGATTCCAGTTTTTGCTTTCTTTTTTATTTGATAACTCAATTTTTAGTAACTGACACAGCATTCTGGTCATTTTGGCCCAACGAATTAAAAAAACATTCAATTGGGTGATGATCCGACCCTGTTGGGTTAAAACATCCCTGCTGGGTCGGTCCAAACCTTATCCAGTACAAGGGTTAGAGAATTTACCAATTTGGGTTATTTTTAACCCAGCCTTTTTAGGGTGCATCCATTAACTGTATATGAGAACAGGACTGAATTGATCCCTCCCCACCCCGGCGTTCCAAATAGGAAGTACCTGCTGGTTCCAAAATGCCAAAATACTTTAGACTTCTATTGAGACATAAACAGCTATAACTCAGTACTTCTATTTGTCAGAATAACCATGTTTGCTCTGTTACCTTCTTTGCATTGAACAACTGCTGCCAAAAGAATCAGCTGAGTGCCATTGGCAAAGAAGAATCATATGGTTTTCATGTGCGCTGCCCTCCTGCTCATTTTACAAATGCACGTTCCTTACAAATAGGCCACAATTCATAAGGAAAATAAGATTTACTGTGACGTTTTGATATTACAGCAAATTGCTAGTATAGAGACACAATTTACCCCTTCTTTTTTATTGTTTGGATAGTTTTTTTTACCATTTCCTGTTATAAGTTCAGGCAAAATCAGTCAATAGTTGGTACCGTCGCTGTTTTATAGCGCACAAAACATGTAAAAAAACGTGTAAAAAAAATGTTTGGTTTTTTTTACGTTAACCATGCTTTAGATTAAAGCAACTGTTCCCTTATATGTTCTCATCACATCTGATGGTTATTTTTGAAGAAATGTGTTACAAGAAAGAAATTTATCAGTTACAATTCAGCCTAATAGTTACATTTTTGTTGAAACAGAAAATATTTTCAACTGTATTTAACAGTGCTCTGTGACTAGCGCTAGCATAGTCAGCAGCTACAGTTCGTCAACTAACTGTGTCTAAATTCACTCACATGACCCTAACCCTAAAAAAACGAAGATAGTTTGGGACTATCCAGTGCCCTGGATTTCAACGCAGTTCGGACACGTTCACTACTTTTTTAATGTGTTAAACAGCAAATTTTACATCATCCATTTTTAGTAAAGTCCTAATAAACATGAACCTTTAATGAAGATTATTTATGGACCCACTGTGTTCTGATAATGAAAACTTGGATAATTTATAAAAAATAAAAATATGTGCATTTTTTCAAGAGACAAATTGTTTAAATGCAATGCATTGTGGTCTATATTTGCCAATCTAGTGAGAATTGATGCACACCAGATTTTCGCAGAGACTTCTGGGTACTGACCTTTAGACCTGTAGATTCAGACACCCCTAAAAATGGCTAAGACCCAATGTTGTGGACTAAGTAGTGAAGGAATTCGTAAAAGCCACTGACTAAGAAAACAGACAAATATCGTATATAATTTTAATAGGTACATAAATATTATTCATTTTAGTCAATGAAACTTTTCTTTCAGAAGCCTGTGGATAAAATGATACTGTTCTCTTCATAATGCACCACAGCACAGAGGGATTTATAATTTACAAATATGACTGAACAGGGATTCTTGGGCTTTCCTTCCATCTGTTACTGCTTTTCCTTTCCTTTTTGTAAGGAATGTATTTTATTACAAGAAAAGGTCGATGCTTTTAACATCTTTGAATTGTTTTGGTTTGTGTTTCAAGTTCCATCGGAGTCATTACAGAGTCAGCCATGATGGCTTTTAATTTGTATTTAGATAAATTAAGCCTCTCATTCAGATATATGTATTTTTAGGAAATGTATTTTCAGTGTGCTGCTTCTCTAAACTAAAAAACACATGCCGCCAACATAAAATGTATTTTTTTTATATAGTTTTTCTGCAACCTTTTTCCTTGATCATAAAACTTGAATAAAATGACAAAGAAGAAATATAAACCCGCATTAGCCAAAGAGGTTGAAGGAACTAATCCAAAGAAGGTGCAAATACTTTAACCTTTGACCTTTCTGCAGCTGAAAGCAAGACTGTGTGGAAAACATCTTTTACAGAGGATAATGATGCACCAGAGGGAGTGTAGGATGTGTTTGTTTTGGAGCCAATATCATGTAAAATTTACAGTGATGGGAGTTTATTCCATGTTGCTAACAATGCATCTTCATTGACTTTAAGCTATAAGGAGACTACAATAAACTATGATTGGGAAGGACAGTGATGGAGCACATCCTGCCTGCCAGAGAAAGCCTTTCCCACCACAACACTTCCGACACCATTTTCCTTTCTTTTCTTTTTTTCTTTTCTTTTCTTTTTTTTTTTTTTTTTGCAGGGTGGAACAACAGGAAGATGATCTGAATAACATCTGCACATCTAAAGACAGCATTTCTAAAAGAGGAATAAACCAGCCTTAAATTCCAAACCTACCACTGCAAAAACAGATTCTTAAAAAAGCAAAAGCAGACATTGAATAAAAAAAATATCTTGTTTTCTGTCTTGCAAGAATAATATTCTCATCAAGAAAGTTTTTTAACAACAAAATGATCTTAGTCTGGGAAGACATGTCCTTGTGACTTTTTCTTAAAAAAAGAATTCTTGGCCATTTTTCTAACCACTTTGGCAGTGTTGGGAGTAACGACGTTTAAGTACAACTGCGTTACTAACAGCTTTAGAAGTTAAGTAACGAAAGTTACTTAACGCAAGTTAAGGAAGTATAACTAATTATTTTAATCCCTACTACAACACGGTTATAATTACTTGGTACAAATCTCGGCGCGTTACTTCAGTTTGTTGATGTGGTTTTATCAGCCTCGAACGCTTTTGCCCCCCTCTAGATCATGATTGGCTAGGGAGTCGAGTGGGCGGGGGCATGCTCCAAAATGTGCGCGCGCATCCCACCGCCATGATTAAATCAACAGGAAGTGTCAGCGACAAGGGAAGCATTTCAGGCTGGAAATATTAACTTTTTTTACTTTAATTGAATTAAAATTGACAAATGTTGACGTCAGGTTCACGTTGTCTCCCGGTACAAACACATTATCGACGACTGTCTGAAACCGTTCCAACCAAAAGAAGCACCAAGGATTAGGATTGGGATTGGGATTAGAATAGAAATGGGAATAGGAATAGGAATAAGAATAAGAAATAGAATTAGAATTAAGAGAATGATTGTAAAGTATGTTGTAGAAATCATTCTCTTGCTGACCAGTATTTTATTTATTATAGTGTGATCATTCTGAATGACAGTGTTCAAGCTCAGGTTATGATGAAATATAAAAGAAAACAAAGTGCAGAAGAGATATTGTTCCTTTATAATTATTCTTGCTGATGGTTTTGCATTTTTATTTTTTCCCCACTGTTACTGTGATTGAAACTGTTTTATTTAAACAACAATTTGGATAGCTAAAAGAAGTCAATGCTTGAAATCTTCACGTCCAGTTTATGTGAAGTTAATATTAATATTTATTTAAAGCTTGTTGCAGTGTTTTTGTGTGATAATTCTGTTAAATATTTTGATTTCTACACTTCAAACCCCTCTCTCTCTATTGTTACTAAACAATTTCATTTCATTGGTAGAACTAAATCAATATACTAGAAGTCTCATTTTCATTTAATTATTGCGTCTTAATGCTCTGTCATGCTTGCGGGCAGCTGAAAAAAAAACTTTAAATTGATTGCTGCATTTTAACTGAAAGTAGCTGAAGTAGTTACTTTGCCGAGTAACTAATTACTTTTAAGATGCAGTAACTGAGTTACTAGCCCAATTACTATTTGGGTAATGTAACTAGTAGCTATATAACTAATAACTTTTTAAAGTAAGGTTCCCAACACTGCCCATTGGCAGATCTTTTGCTCATTTAAAGAAATGTTTCACATTTTTAGAACTTTTTTCTATTATTTATACAGTGTTATTGGCATCTAGCGGCAGAACATTAAGGAGGTTGTGTATTTGATTATTAATACTGAATCATCATATTTCTTTTCACAAATGGCTCCACCCTACTATTACCAGAGAAACAAAAACGGAGAGCAATATTGGAGCTATCCAACCCTGCAGTTTGAGCTAGTAGCCAGCTCTGATGAGGAAAACATGCATGGATCTAATCATGTGCAAGTGAATGCATCAGAATGGAGCGGAGCAGAGAGTTTGTGCATTTTTTCATCTGCTCCTGATTCACAATGATTTAAAAAAGCACTCAGAAATGCCATTTAAATCATCATTTTCTTGATATATGTCCAGAACACCTCTTTCATCAGATGCATTACCTCTGCATTCCTGTCTGCAGTGCTAATGTATAAAGGCTCAGTGAAAAATGTTTGGGTTTGGGTTTTTCTAAGGCTTTAGACAGTTTTATCGAAGTGTTTATCTTTTTCTCTAACATGATTTAGAAGGTCCTCAGCAGACAGATACACATCTATGACTTCAGAGGACACACTATTGAATTACATTCATTTCCTGAATTTAAGGGACTTCCAGACTTAGCCTTGTCAAACATGACTTCCTACCTGCAGTAAAAGTTAAAACCTAAAGGGTTAATTATTTAAAACTTAAGACAATTGTTTATTTTTTTTATTTTAACCACAAGGCTGGGTTAAAAGGAAGAGGTCATCTTATAATAGAGCTTTAAAACAGCCTCAACAACATGAGTGATAGCTGAACCCACAGAGACACTCACGCCCAGTTGGGTCATGTGAACAACATCTGGAACTGATGGATCTGAATGTGATCATCTGTTATTGTGTTCAGTCCATGATTCATACTAATCTGTTCCTCATGCAACCTCAATGTGCAGTGAATGTTCAAAAATTAACTACAGATGTATTTGACACCTTTTGTTCTTCAGATAGGTTGTCGTAAAAACTAACATTTTGCTTCAGAAGCCTAAGATTACATAAACTACATTAATTCAGTTTTTTTATATTCTTGACTAAAAACATAACTCTTTCAAAATGAAGTTTAAGGAAAAATTGTCCTGTTAATGTAGTTTAGCTACATTAGAATACATACAAATGATTGATTCTTTAAGAAGCTGCTTTTTTAATACACAGTAATGGTGTTTCTTTCTTTTACTTCACTGCTTTGGAAATGATTCAATTTTATTGATTATGAAATGTGTTGATCGACATTCATGTAACAAGGTCATTTTTAAACCATTCCATGTACATTTCATGAATTGTTTTTGAATGTATTTTCAAGTCAAGTGCTTCATAAATAAGTCACTCATAGATGTGGTAACGAATAATAAAAACTAGCTCTATATTTTTATGACAAAGCACTTCTTGTTTTACACTGAAAACCCACATAGCTGTTTATATTTTAATCAAATTGGCCATAATTTGATCACTAATGACTAAAAAGAAGCCACTGATGATTCATCATGGTTATGAAGGAGCAGCTTTTGCTTTAAAGTTAATGTCTCCTGAAATAACGCAAGAATGTTTTCTGAGGATAATCGACAAGAACTACATTTAGAAAAAAAATCTGCACTTAATCTGATCTGAATCGGATTATGGCAACTATGCAAAAACTATATATAACAATACATAACTCAATGGGAATGGGATTATATCAATTTGCAACTCCCTTTCAAGCAGCAAATCAAACTCTACCTAACGATATCGATAATCATTTTATTTTTCAACCTTTTGTGATGTGTGTGTGTGTGTGTGTGTGTGTGTGTACTGGATACATAACTGTAAAAACATCTATTTGAGTAATTACACTGTCAAGAAACTTACACCATCTTTGTTAGTTTTCCTAATTGCATTGCTTGATTTCTGAAATATGTTTGATTTATTATTCCTTTCTTTATTCTAAAAAAAAACAATAAATCAACTCGAAGTTATCTCTACATATTAAACTACATGTTATTTTGTTGTCTACTAAAAAACTACAGTTAGTTATAGTTTGGAATGATGAAAACATTATGTGAACTGTAGATAAGCAAGCCAAACAAGCTTTGGCTTGTAGTTAATGATTCTAGTTTTACTGGATTGTTTTTTTCTTTACGTTTTTGTTCTATTGTTTATATTTTTGGTTTATACAACCCCAATAATTTTCTTGCAGTTTGTTTGGTCAAAATAATTTTTGTTTGCTTTAATGACATAAAAGGACCATAAATAAAAGTAGGTTTCAATTTAACTAATATTTGATATGTTTGCTCCTTCAGTTATTGGACAGTTTCCTCATTTTTATACATAAATTCATTCATTCATTTCCTAACGAATGCCGTTTTGTCCCTTTCTGGGTGAGGGGGGTGCCGGAGCCTAACCCGGCCACTTGTGGGCGAAGGCAGCGTACACCCTGGACAGGTCTATCGCAGGGCCACCCATACACACCTTGGGCCAATTTAAAGAAACCAATTAACCTATGAAGCATGTTTTCGGACAATGGGAGGAGTCCCCGGAGAAAACCCATACATATCCAGGGAGTAAATGCAAACTCCACACAGAAAGGTCGCCCAATGGTGATGCTGTTTGAGGTCCCCCACCCGCGACTTGAACTGGAGGCCTGCTTACTGAGAGCCAAGAGCGCTGACCATTGTTCCACTGTGCTACAAGATCAAATCCTTTACCTTTTATTTTGAAATGATTTATTGACAATGAGTTAATGGGCGAAGGTGGAAACTTAGACCAATTAATGGGTCAAGAGTTGAAAGAAAATCAAATTTTTGAGTTTCAAAACATGTAATTAGTAGTTTGCACAAGCTGGAACATCTGCAGTATAAGGTGGTTAGGCTAGCTTTGAGACATGTATTTTAAGAGAGAATTTGTTCCAGATCGTCCGAGTGATCTCTAATTTACTTTTGGCACACAACAAGATCCTGGGACTTGGATGTAAAATCCAAAACCCCCAGGAGTATTCCCAAATTTCTTGGATAGTCCCCTGAGAATTTCATTCAGTTTGTTTCTGGCGACGTAGGAGGTAATGTTGGGGTTCAACATGTCAGATTCTTGTGGTTTTTCTGTTTTAGGCTTCTAGTTGCACACAGGATACTTTTTTTTTTCCTGTGAGGCAACTTCAAACTAATCACCTCTTATTTGATTCAAACAAGCTGTCAGAGATTCCCAACACAATCATGTTTTCATGCAACTTTATGAGTCACACATTTGTCATAGTATTACACTGACAATTATTTTGTTCAACGCAAATGAAAAGTAAGGATCGAAGTAGAATAATTTGAGAACAAGCAAATCTCACTAAGAACCAGACCACCGCATTTCAAATAATTCAATAACTGATCCTTAAATTTTGGATGAAATATCCAAAAAGATTGACTGAACATCTTTGCACCTGTTTCTGAACAAACACCATGAAACGTTTCCTCCCAACCACAACCACAAGCAGATAAGCAGCAATCAGCTGTAGGATATGCAGAAAACCCAACGGTGAAGTCCGAACACAACCTTATCTCCAATAACAGGCCTGTAGAATCTTGTTTGATTGCTAATTTAGATTCTAACATTATAAACAATGGGTTTCCATCTTTTTTGATGAAGACTTAACTTATGAAATGCAAGTGAGATCCTCTGGAGGTAATCTTGGATCTCATTTGTAAACAGCAATTAAAAAAAGGCTTTGTACTGAAGCCCACATCAGGAAAACATTCACTGCAGAAAAAGCTGCACATTTTGTTTGCCACATTGCGGAAGCTATAAAAAAAAAAAAAAAAAAGTGCCCATGGCAGTGCAAGCAGTAACAGCTTAAGTGAAACCAAGTGTGTGTTATAGCAGAAGTGAACATACCAGTCTCAGAATGCCTGAAACATCCACGCGGAGCTGGAGAGATCCCTAGCTGATGTGAGCCGTTCGCATCTGTGAGGCTGGGAGAGGGAGGTGAGGAGCGCGCGCAGGTTTTCCTGGGAGCTCAGGGGAGGGAACAACTTCCTCAGCCAAAAAAAAAGATCCCTAAATTAGTGGCAAGAGGGACCAAAAGAATGCGGCTGAATCAACAAGACTAAAAAATTCATTGTGGTTGAGCAAAACCTCTAGCCATCAGAGGTACAGAATGTTCTGCTGGTTTCACGTGATACCAGAGGACCTCAGCTTACCTGCTGATACCGAGACAGCACAGGAAAGATTGCTTTTTTATCATTTATTACTTCATTTTTTCTGCCAAGAAATGCTTACAGACTGAGATAAGACTCCACTTTGATATCATTTCATGTTAAAACAGTACAATGCGACCACAAAATACAACAAATTACACAAAAATAGAACTTTACAAATGAACACAAATGTTGGTCTGATCCAGCACAGACCTGGAAGTGAGCATGTCAGCTTTCAGCACGGAGCACAAGCTTCACTCGGGGGAAACATTCAGCTTTCAAGCAGACTCCCCAGATGAATTTTATTCCAGATGGGGGAAAAAAATAATAAATCACAAAAAAACCAAAACAAAATAACTGTGTTTGAGCAATTAAAGCCTCAGAAAAAAGTCAGCGCCGGTTTGAGTGAAACCCAAGAAGAGTTTCTGAAGCTTTTCAGCCAAACTGCTGATGAACGAGAGACAGATTTAAAAGCCAATTTTAACGTTCCTGCGTCTCCGTATGCAGCTAAAGGAATGTGCGGACTGAAGGAGACCTGCAGCACGGTAACAGAAAACAGAGAGGATCACCACCGAGATGGCGAGGAGGGCGTGGGATGCATCGCCTGGAATGCTCCTCAGAACGGGGAGAGGCTTGGAACTTTTATGTTGATGTCCCCGATGTTGATGTTGCGGGGAATCTCGGGAAGGTTCATGTTCTTCACGGCGGAAACGGCGCGAGCGGGGGCCGCAGACAGACCTCCCTGTGCGAGAAAAAGGAGAACACCTTTAAAACCGGTTTTCCGGGCATCTAAAGTTTGTCTACTAAAACCGGAGAAAAGTTTGCAACTTCCCCAGAAGATGCTGAGGAGTTCAGACTCGCCAAGATGTTTAAGATGTGAAAACAGCTTTCAAACAAGAAAGAAGAACCACGTTGTGTCAATCTTCCAAGAAGATGTTTCTGTTAAAAATCGGAAACAGACATTTGGATTTGAGATGCTTTGTCCAGAAGTTCTAAACCAGGGGTCTCAAACTCCATTTACCTCGGGGCCACTGAAGGCAGAGTCTGGCTGGGCCGCAGCCTCAGCGTGCATGCACGTGTGCGCAGCTCGTGGGTGTCTGGGGGCCAATGCTAAATTGATTTAGAAATGTTTTAAATTCCGATCTTCTCAGTTTTTTTTGTTTTTATTTTAGAACACAAAACAAGAGGAACAAGGACCCTAGAGTAAACAAGTTTACAACTTCCTCAGTTAGATCCCTTCTTTGGTTGTAAATTTGTATGGAGCATGTACTTGTACTATTAACTGTACTGTATTTTTAACTTTTTTCTGAACAACATTATTAATAAAATCAAACAACAAATACATAAATCAGTAATAAATGTCATTTTCTGTTTATTCAGTCTTCTATAGCTGCTGTATTCAGATTTAAACGTCTTTATTAACACAGTAAAATTAACACAGTTATATTTTCCCAGTTCAACACTAAATTTAACAGTTCTTTAACCTCCATCAATGGGTTCTTCTGAACATGGCTTCTCTTGCTCCTTACTGCTAGATACCTGGAAGCACTTCTTCCCCACATTTGGTTTGAGGGAGGAAGCAGTTCTTTAAATTTCCAAATCAGTGATGAAGAAACAAAATTCATTAACCATTTTTTTTATTTTGTTTTTCTTGCTTTTCAAACATTTTAACTCTGGTCACAAGTTATTTAGGGCAGCCAGTCACTCACTCCTATATTTTTAAAGCAGAATTCAAACTGTGGTCAGTGAAAGATCGGCGCTGGTCATTGGAGGTCAGAACAAGCGTCACACATACCTGAGATCAAACAAAGGCTGATGTCATCCACACGTATTTACATGAGACCAGCTTAAAAACTGATGGAAATTCATCTTCATCAAGATGCGCATTGCTGCATTGCTGCCATGTATTTTAAGGGCTGGTTTATACTTCCAAGTTACTCGCATTGCAGTGGTCACACGACCATCGGAGCAGAATCGCCCCAGTAACTGCAGAATTTGACACCTGCTGGTGATTTCACCAGTGACTGGAATTTTACGTCCATAGGGGCAATCGCGATCAAATCATCATTTAACTTGAATTTATTTCAGCGATTAGAGTACACGACTCTGTCTAGTAAAATGTCTTTTAAACACTGAAAAGGATGAAAACTTACTGAGGAAGATATTTGAAATAAGAATCACACACAGAGACAGAGAGAGACAGAAAGCGGGCAACTAGATAGAAAATAGAGCAAGTTACTGGAGAGAGATGTCTTATATTTCCTATTTTGCAGCACTCCAGAATGCAATTGAGTTTTATTTCATTGTTTTGCCTGCCTCTGTTTAGTGGAGGAACACACCACTTCCTCCTCTGCGCTGTATCTGTATCAGAGCGAGTGTGTGAGGAAGATGTCCTTCATGTTAAAACCAAACACTGGAGTTGATCAGGTCGCCTGAAAAGTGTAAACACCACTCAGAAGTTCATCACAGTTATAGGGGACAGTCCGATCAAAACCAGCCAATGATAGTATGAACTAGAAAGCGCCACTGTGGAACTGTAACCATAATCCTAACCCTAACCTTTCCTCCCGGCCGGTGCAGCTAATTTCTTTTCTTTTCATGACAGCAGTCATTTTTGAGGCTCAGACTCAGACTGGTCTGTTTTTGCTTTTCTTCAACCCTAACAGCGAAACCAGCTGCAGCTGATAAGCTAAAAAAGCTTGTGAAGTGTTGCTCTTTGATGCAAGCAGAGCCACACTGACCTCTGACTTCTCCATGCGGTTCTGCAGCTCGACCTGCGCCACGATCTCGTTCATGTTGGTCTCCAGCACCATGCCCCCCATCACCACCTCCTGCAGGATGTAATGGACCTGCGGAGCGAGCAGAGCACAGCAGGTAACGCCGTCTGGAGTTCATCTCATGGCAGAGAGCCACTTGGCTCGCCACTCGGGTTCAGCGGGGTTCCCGCCGTCACAACATCAAACCATTTGCACTTTCAGGACGGACGCACAGACGCTTGTTTGTGTGTGTTTACGCATCTAAAGTTCCAACAAAAAAAGAACTAAAGCAAACAACATCTCTAAGCTTCATCTTGGGAACATTCCTCAAATGAACCCCACATCCCTGCATGACATCAATCTCCTGCTGAGGAAATTCAATCAGGATGGCCACAGATGTGCTTGATCAGTATTCTAAGCTGGAAAAACTCTGAAAATTGAGAAACATTGGGGTTCAAATGCCAATTAAAACGCTAAGAAATGAATATGTGTCTGAGCTCTAAAAACGATATGCAGGCTCTCTTTGCCAAAACCCTTTAAAATGGTAAAAAGGTCAAGAAATTATAAATGTTTCCTTGTGAGGATGACAGCAGCAAAAACTAAAGATCTAGTGACAAAAATAATGAAAAATAAGAAAAACTGAACCCATAACCAATCATTTTGATTAAATGTGCCCGATGATTCAACGCCTCTGTTTTAATTTTTTCAACTGACAGATGTGTGCACATTCTTAACCTTTAGTCATGTAAAGAGAATCGAACGCAATGAAGTGTGAAAACATAACAAGTATATCTATGCATTTAAACCACAAAACAAAGTAAAAAGGTGAAAAGAAACCAATTAGGCATTAGTTTTTCTGCTTCTTCTGATATTGGGCTATATAAAATAAAATAAATTAAAAAACTGCATTGATTAGCAGACAAATCTTCCAAAGATCCTCCTCAATCAATCTCTTGTAATAAGAAGCAGAAGCTGCAGCCCATAAATGCTCCAGAACTTTAAAAATAAGCTTTTCAAAACATGTTAATGAAGAAACTGTTCAAAAATACAACTTTATAATAAAATCTCAGCTGAAAAACAAAAAAAATGTTTGCTTTTGATTTTATGTCCTTATTTATCTTTCTTTTTCTCTTAATTCTCTTATTAACGTACTGTTGTGTCAAATGCTTTTATTGTGATCTTATGCTTTTCAATAATCAATTATTGTATTTTCTAGTGCTTTTCTTTCATATTGTAACTGTGGTGTGTGATTCTATATTGTGTCCACTGTTTTCTTGTGTGCCTGTCAGGGACTACGGGTGAAATTAATTTGGCATAGTTACATTTTTGACTCTCTGAATAGATGTCTATTAATGTATTTTGTCTCTTTAAAATAAATAAACCTGAACAGTACAGCAATTTCTAAATGCTCTTCTTATGTCAAAGACTGCCCCCCAGTGGCAGTCGCAGGCAAAGACATGCATATTGCTTTTGTAAACCAAAATCTCCGCAACGTTAGTGCATTTGCTTTAAATTTAGTTTCAAATACAGAATTGACCTGGAGGAGGGGTCTTAATGTGGTATAAAACCTCATTTACAGGCTTTGTTTTCTCTTTAGACCGGATGTGTGTATTTAGGTGTTTTCTTTCAGTGACTTCATCACCATTTTCCAGCTCCACTAAGAAGAACTTTTTCTCCTAAAAGCCAGATAAAAACAGCTGACGTCAGGAAAAATCCAGGCTTTAGGGAATATAGTTTCTTAATAAACATGGACACGACACTTTTAAAACGGGCATTTTTCTGGATTCCAGAGGAAAAAACTCAAGAGAAAATCCCTTCAGTCAAAAGTATGAAAGGTGGTTCGCCAAAAAAAAACAAAAAGCGATAATTCACAGAAACAGACTGAGGGAATCTGTTGCTTTTATTCCTTTTGAAAACTGACTAATAAATAAACCCCAAATCATTCCAAAGGAATATATATATATATATATATATATATATATATATATATATA
>BSAI01000104.1:24762617-24849251 GCA_036245035.1 Adrianichthys oophorus
ACAAACATAACCCAGCCCTCCTTATCTGTGCAAAGTGAATCGACCAGCTTACCTTATCCATGTGGAAGATGAGGTCCAGCTCACAAACATTTTCAAAGCATTTATCCAACGTTTCCACAAACACCTGCAAAACAGAAAAAAACTCAATAGAAATAACACGAGACCGCCGTTCAAACAGACAACATCAAATATGATATAATCAGATTAATTACTGTTACTGTTTGCGATTTTTAAGTACTTTCATTTGTTCCTGTGCTTTCTTTTTATTATTTCATCTTTTAATTTCGAAAATAGCAAAAGATAAAACAGATATTTCACATTTTCAAAAACTCTGATCAGATGAGTCTGTGGCCAAAAAGTATAATAGTTATATGACAGCAAGAGTATGGATTCTGGAGTTATACACAGAAGGTGTTGTCAAATATTTCCCTTTATAAGCACTTTTATGGAATACTTCAACGAAGCAGCAGCTGACCTGGATCAGGTCCAAAATGCCGAGTTCACTTTCAGACGAGTCCACGCAGAACACAAAGTAGAGGGTGGCGTAGTGCCGGTAAATCAACTTGTAGTCGGAGCCTCCGATGAGACTGCCAAAAGATTGGAATAATAAAATCAAGTTAAAGAAATGCTAGACTTTAGTTAATTTGAGTGTTTTGACTGAGGATAGAACCATAAGATGAATAACTAGGTCAGTCTCAACAGATCTAATCAAAAGCTGACATTTTTCCTCCTCTGCCTCCATCTAATGGTTAAACCTCGGATACTGCAACTGCAAAACTCCGCAGAGAAAACGTTAAAACGAATTCCTCTCCTCAACATTATCTATTACCAATAGAAGTTGTTTGCTTTTCTCTACAGATGAACCAGAGGAACATTCGCCTACCTTCCACCTTCCAAGAAATTGCAAACATTGTCGTCTCTTTTGGAAACCAAATGGAATGTTTCACGGATGATCTGCTGCTGCATGTCCTCCGTCTGCAGGAGAATCAGACCAAACGCTCAGAGAATGCATTCAAACAGCACATGTCTCTGCTCATAGTTTATTATGATTTAAGGCCCAATCAGGTTCTCCAAACACATTATTTCAGCAATACTATTGGGTAAAAATCTTAAAACATGGCTTGGATCTGGTTCTTAGAAATAATGTTAGAAATGAAAAACTGACCAATAAAATAAAAATGTTATATGATCTGCAAATCTAAACATCTTAATGTGGAGTCAACATTAAAATTTGCCTTACAACAGTACATGTCATGAACAGAGGTAACTCAAGAACAAGATTTATCATCTCATCAGAACTGATCACTTTTGATCTGTCTAAGCAGGACAATATTGACAGTATCTATCAAAGGATTTCTGCAAAAATAACAAATCTAATTTAAAAGATTGTATGGCACTGTCCTGCTGATTATTAAATCACAATAAAATAAATCCACATGGCTCTCTTAGTTTTAGTTTGAAGGTGTCGGATTTTGTATGCTCAGAGACATCGATCTTCTATTGCGTTGGATTCAAATGGTAATTAAGGCAGTTTATGTTGCTAAAGGTGGCGGTTGTCAGTCGGTGATGTTTTTGTTTACAAATTCGTAAAAGTCATAAACCGAGTCCAGTATGAGATATTTATGTTTATACAAGATAAAACTGAAGTTAGCAGAGAGAGCTCTAAAACCAACCAATGACAACAGCAGGAAAACTGCGATTAAATTAAATAATGCAAGTATTCTAGAAAACGTAACTGCGCACAAACTAACAGCATAAAATGCAGCAAAAACAGAAGAACGTCGTTGATTTAAACAGAAATAGCCCGAAATACTTACAAAATACTGATAGAATCGGATCAGCCGCGGCTTCCCGTGGTTGTTAAAGATCAAAATCGCTTTAATCATTTTAAAGTTTTCGTCTTTACAATTTGTTCTATTTAAATTCTATTTGTTTCCAAGCTAATGGGCTAAATCCACTCACATCCGGTTATGTACGTTATTGAGGAGTCGGCCTAAAACAGTGTCCTACTAAGATTAGTTCCGGATTGCAATAAAAATACATGAAGAATGACAAATGTATTTTTAAGTGTACTTTTCGACCACAAATATATTTGATTTTAATCGAAATATGTGTAAATTTCATTATTCAAATAATACAATATAAATATTTATAAATAATAATTAAAATACACTAAAGCAAACAAAAAAGCATGAAAAAGGAAGCATGCAATGCTTAAAAAGAAAAATCCATCATAGTATTGGATGCCCTTTTATTGCATATTCTCTAAAAATAAAAACAGAATGATCAATTAAAATAAAATAAAATGTTTTATTTCAATTGTATTATAAAATTTAATGCCATTATTTTTTTTGGAAGGGATGGATATAAAATTTGAGTATTTAGCTTAGTTTTAATCTTGATACAAAATCCAAATACTTTTAAAGTGTTTATTTTTACATTCCTAAAGTCTAATGACAATTACAGATTTTAAAAAAATCAACTTGTTCAGAATTACATAATGACACTTTTTTGTTTATTCAAGCTCATGTCCCAGTAATTACTGGTGAAGTCTTCACCATCTCTCTTTTCTATTTGCTGCCAAGCACATGCTCCTATCCCCCATCCACCACATTATATAATTTTTGCAGTCTTTGTGGCTAATGCACCGTCAAGTGAGGCACCATGTAATTACTGCTTCCTTTGTACCTTTGCAAGAAGCTTCACACTGCCGTGGAAACTCAGAGATGTGTGTCACTGAAGCTCTAATCTCAATTATCATCATACAAAAATGTTGATTGGACTGGAAAATGTGAGCAAAAGACTTTTATATAACTGTGCAACAACACGTCAACGTGGGAATTGACAATATTTCTCAGAAAACTATTTTTTCTTCTAAGTAAGCTATTGAACTAATTTATTGCTATAAATGAAACGATGAACACAAATTTTGCTGACAGAAAATGTGTTTACTGTTTGTTACAATATTAATAAGTTTAGGATTTTTTTTATAAGTAGAATTATATCAAATTTCAGGGTAAATGTGCAAAATTGGATCCACTGCAAGTAGCAGTTTTTAAGAATTGATCTGCACTGTAAAGTAAAACTTACTTGCCTTTAAGAATCATGAATTAAACATTACATTTTTAAAATTTTACTTTTATTCAGAACACTAAATTTATGATTTTGATGTTTAGTGTTTAATTGAGCTTCAGAGAGCTTCTTTCAGACATTGTCAGAATCTGTGTAACAGAAAAGCCCCAAAAGGTTCAGAGACCTTACAAGTGTCAGAATTCAACCGCTCAAAGCTTTTTTGTTGTTGTTGTAGACATGCTGCTGGGTTTCTTTTTTGTTATTTTCTAGTTAGACAGTTTTGTGATTCTCTTTTTACAGCTTCTGTTATTTTTAAGAAATCTTGTTGTAAATAAGTATTTTTGTAAATGAACTCCAATTAAAAGTATTGCAGAGATCATATGTGACTCTAATCCAGCACAAAGTACCTGTGAAAAAGTTTATTGCAACTTTTAAATTCTGAATTATCTGCCACTAACCTTATCTGCCACTAACCAAACTTTTTTGAGGGCGGAGCCAAATTTGCCTGGGATACACCGAGCTGCCAACAGACAGAATCAAGAAATTCTGTCTGGCAAAGTGAAGAGTGCCAAAAGATCCTAAAAACGTTATAAAAACGAGAGCCATAATGCCTATGTTAATGGGACATACACTTCCACGAGCAAATCTTGTTATCAGTATTGGACTTATCTGCTGGGGACATGGCAAGCTTTGTTAGCTTTAATATATTTTTTTGTTTAGACTCTCTCGCCCTTTCACCTGTGCTGATTGTCTGCTCTCTGTGTCACCTCGACTTGTGTTTTGTGTCTTCTGTTTATTTAGTTTTATTACGTTTCTGTCTCATCAAGTGTGGTGAGTTTCTGTTAATAAATGTATCTCTGTACCACCATACGTGGTTCTTCACTGCACCTGCGTGATTTCCTGACTGGGACATTTTGGTGATCTAACCCCTTAATTCTGAGTATCGAACAGGAAGACATTGGGTCTTATCTTCTGAAATATTTTCAAAGGCGTCATAGGTCTCTTACATCCCTTTTCTGTGGTTTAATTAAAACTAATAAAACTGCATTTTCTGAAAAATATAAAGAGTTCACAAAATCATCAAGGAATTTCTCAATACCGCTGAAAATTGGGGGTCATCACGCTTTAGCTGTACTGAATACATGAAATAAACCCTAATGTCACTTTAATCCATTTGAGAAACTAGATCAGTACTTTGAATGCATCATTTCAGGAACATTAAAGAAAAACACACTGGAGGAAAATTCTAGACTGAATGTTAAAGTGGACTGAGAGGAGACAGTGGAGGAAACATATTCTCACTTTGATGGAGATGAAACAAGAGGACATGGAGGGTGAAATGAATGGAGCTGCAGAGGAGTCTGGTGTAAAAACAAAAATCCAGAGTTGAGGATGAGTCTTTTCAACAGTTGACAGCTCACAAACTCCAACAAAAGTCATTACAAAAGAAAAACACAAAGACAAAAACATGCAGATTATCATCAAAACTTCTGGACCGATGTTTTGTGAATGGATGAGACTAACGAGAACTTTGCTGTGGGTGTGTTTCGTAGATGTTGAATTCAAACGTTAAGCACAGAATTCTAGACAGTACTTTAAACATGATGGTTGTGTGATGGTCTGGAGCTAAATTGCAGCTTCAAGACCTCGATGTCTTAATGGAACTATGAATTTTGGAGTGCCTTTCATCAATCCATGAGAGATATAACAGCAGGAATATTTTCTAAACACAGCAGCAGGTCCACCTCAGAATGGATCACATGAAAAACAGCAGCATAAGTTAAAGTCTGGACACAAATCTAATCGTGATGCTGTAATGCAACGTTTAAATGTAACGTGTGTGGAATTTGTCCTCCCCACTTCACCTTTTACTTTGGGGAACAGTGGGCTGCAGTCACAAATGAGCAGATACCATTTGGTTAATTAAACCCTGGATGCTGAGCATCAAGCTGTGGTTTTAACTACTGACTCTAAATGAGAACTGGACCGAGTGAGTGTGACATCATAATATAGAAAACAGCTTGCTTCCAATTCCAACCAGTCAATTCAGACACCTTTTTTTTTTCTTCTGCTTCAATGTTGTCATGCTGTCATGTTGGAGTCAGACGTCAATAAGCAGTGATTTGTCCGAATCGGTCTGAGTTATTGTTTCTATGGCACCAACTCTCACCAATCAGGAGTGAGATTGTTGGAAGGCCACACCCCTAAGGCAGAATCCAAATTCTTCCCTTCTCCCTACCCCTGCATTTGTAGAGATATTCGTAATGGAAGGGGTGTCCAAAATATTTTTTTTAAGGGCCAACCCTCCAAGTGGAAGGTTACAGAGCCCTCCGTCGTCAGGGTGTTCCGCATCGTGCTCTGCTGCGGAGAAGCAGCGCTTTTCTTCCCGTGGTTGTTCTTTGAAACACAGAAGTTTGACAGTTTGAAGTTTGAAGTGTGACAGGCAGCTTTTTTCCCCCTCCTTTGGTACGGAAAACAAAAATTTTAAACTGTATTCTATCTTTGGGTGGTTGTAGCAACTTTAATACGTGACCAGACGCCATAGACACTGAGGCAAATTCCTTTGTAACACGCAAAATTAGCAGGTGCACTAAATAGGTGCAAAATAGGTGCACTAAATCAAAATTCACCCCTTGATTATGTGACACAGTGACAACAATGAGAGTAGTTATGCTGAAATGTGATCAATCTGAAAAGAAAATCTGAAGAAATCTTCTCTGACATAGAACCTTGATAGTTAAAATCCTTTTAAAAAGCTCAAAAATATAAACAATTGATAATCATGTTTGATTTCTAATCAAAGTAATCTTATTTTTATGGCATGTTGCTGTTGCCTGTTCTTTGATGATTGAGTATTTTCCTTTGGTTGATCCTTTTCAAGCGAGGCGTCTGAACAGGGTGGCCTCCGCAGCATCACCGTTTCCTGTTCTGATTTCACAACATCGATTCTGTGTGGGAAGCTTTTCATAATTGGTGCTGCAGAGCCACCCGGGTTGCTTCCTGTATATCATCCATTCTTGTCCCCCTGAATTCCCTTCCTCCTGCATGAGCATGATGGAAAACAAACAGACACTCATTAGCATGTGTGACCCGCTGGTGGTGAACAGGCTTATTTCCACATGAGTGCAGAGCGAGAATGGATTCCAGAGGGACAGTTGAGGTAGGTGGGTCTGCCGGCTGCCTTCATGACAACTTTAATGGGGACCTAACAAATGCGAGTGGACAGGCACAACATTCTCTGGCACAGTGGGGTCATGTTGGTACAGTGAGCACTTGTTATGGGGTGACTCACTGTATTTGGACTCTTGGGTGGCCCTTGATATTCACCTCAATTTCTGATGTGCACATTTCTTTTCTGTATAACCTCTGTGCTGTGTGCCAGGGCTGAGGTAATGTGTGGCGTTCTAATAATGCCTCTGCACTCGGCTTTGGGAAGTGATGAAAGCGACTCGTAATTACAGGGATAATCAAAACTGTCAAGGGCTTCTCTGTGGACGCTTTTGTTTACCGTCTGCTTCTCTCACAGCATCACAGGCTGCCGGCTCCCCGCCTCCTGAGGCTGGGCTTCTAACCCCAAAGATCAATGCAGTGGTGGCAGCCTAAAAGTCTAAAATTGGACCGCTGACATACGGATCCAGTCTTAAGAGACAACTCTTCTGAGAACAATTTAGTCAACATTTAAGTAACTTCAACTACATTTGATGGATTAGAACAGTTTTAATTTGACTTAGTCTTAATTATAGCAAATATATGTTCTGGAAATGACATAAAATAGTTTCCTCAAATTAATATTTTGTGAGCTCAAATTAGTATGTGAGCACAAATTATCATTCATGTACACATATTAGCCTTTTATGGGCACAAATCGTTTTTCATGATCATAGATCCCTATTGTTTGGGCAATTTTTTTTATTTTGTGGACAAAAATGAGCAATTCTAGTAATGTCTCTTCACTGTAGTGCACTGCACTCAGCTTTGGGATGTGATGTGGGCAAAAATTAGATTTTGTGGTAACAAACAAGCCTTTTGTGGACACAAATTAGAATTTTTTTGGTGACCAATTAGTATTTTATGGGCACAAATTAGTATTTTGTGGTAACAAATTAGGCTTTTTTGGGCACAAATTAGTATTTTGAGGGCCTTTTGTGGGCACAGATTAGTATTTTGCAGTCACAAATTAAAATTTGTAGGCCCACCTGGCATTTTGTGGGCACAAAATATGTTAAAATATTAATTTGTGCACACATAATGCTTATTTGTGCACACAAAATACTTACTAATGGAGACAAATTAATAATTTGAGGGGACATTTTTTGATGTCTTGTCCGTGGTTCTGTGCAATCAGAACACACTAAATGAGAAAGTGATCCAAACCATTCAGTCAGAGGCCTGTAGTTCAGACACTCTTCCACGAGGTGGGAGCATTCATGCGTCTTTCACAAAAGTGCTCAAACGACGAGCAGAACTGGGAAGGAAAGACTGTAAAGATCTAAAACTGTTGGGGAAAACCGGAATTAGCAATTATACTACCAAAGTAAAGAGTAAATTACACTTTTCCAAAGCCATTTTACTATTTATTAAACAACTTGTTTTCAAAACAATAAATAAATCCTGGTAAGCTTTTATTTTTTAGGATAATTTGGAATAATTATTAAATGAAGGCAATAATATAAACTGGTTTCAAGGCGAATTTTTACTACAAATAAAATAACATATCTGTGGTGAAACTATAGTTTGTTTAATTAGGCTACTACATGAGATACTTCTGTCTTTTCTACTATTATCACATGTCATGAAGCGACTCTTATTTTGAGAGGAAAATATCTTGTGATCATTCGGTAGAAAGGAAAAATAATGGAAAATAATACACTTTTCCCCTCTGGGTCATTGAGCATCAAAAGTAAGGCGGGGAAAACGCACAAAGTAGCTTCTGTATAGAACTCATCAGACGGGGTTGTTGGTGTAAACTCTGCTCCCTCATCACCGCACTCCTGCAGACAGACACGATTTTTCGAAAGGGTGCATTCCGCAAAAAAAAAAAACAAAAAAACAACCCGATCCCGGATCTCAGGCCCGGCTTTCCCTCTCGCCGCTCAGTTAACGGAGCCTCCAAGACAAGGTGGGAGTCACGACGTCTCACTCTGTCATTTTTTACCAATCTGGTGTCGCAAATTATTTGGCCGGACCCCTTCCACAATTACGTCAAATTGATGTTTTGTTTTTTTTTTCTTTACTAATATTTCTGGAACCATTCAATTCCAGATATGGCTTATGTGACGTCATTAACCAAGTGTACAATTTTCCGTGGATCCTGATTGGGAATCTTCAGTGTGTTCACATGTGTTTATGGTTATTTATTCACAACTTTAAAAAATGCAAACAATGTAACAGCTGTAGGTACACTGATCACCATGGCAACTTTTCTTCTGTGGTGGTAAAACTGCAGCAGGAGCGACGCCTTCCGAATTCTCAGACGAGAGTGCGGAGCGAAAGTCCGACGAAGTCAACTTTACAAACAGAGACGATCTCCGCACAACGGCGCCGTGTTTATAGTATACGGCATAGTATGGAGAGAAAACAGTCTCATCCTGATTTGTGCGTGCATAATTCTAAATTTGTGTGTAACTTTGGATTTGTGTGAACGCAATTCTTGATTTGTAACTCATACAATACATACGTAAGTGTGTGTACTTGTAATTGTGTATCCACATATGCAAAAATTAAGAAATACAAAATACAATTTACACATGCATGACTTAAAATTACAGCAGCTTGAAACTACACATGGAGATCTTTTAAAAAAAATGCATGAATCCCCTAATGCACACACACAAAACCACATTTAAGCACAGATCAGATGTGAGACTCTTTTCAAGTCTCTGTAAATGATGCGTTTAAATGCTGCTAGAGTGCTGGGGGTAATCAGAGTTTTCTTATCTGCCATTTTGTTCATAGATTGTGAATAATATTTTGTGAAAATTTGACATTTTCCCACTTTCCTAAATGGATTTGCGCAGATAATCAATATAAACAAGTCTAAATACACATTTTTAAAACACTCAGAAACTTTTTAAAGTCCTGCAGAATGCATTTACATTTATTCAGGAAAAGCTATGCTGTGAAATCAGAATAAATTCATTCTATTTTTCTTCAAGTTTCCTGTGTCCTGCAAGAGCCTATGGGCTGTTGATGAGGTGCTGGAGGGCCAAAGAGGGAGAAAACATGGGGATGTTGTAGGTTCTGGTGGTCAGAGACCAAAGCTGCTAACCACATCAGCAAAAGTGGAAGATTGATGTAGAGACTAATGATGGAGACCCTCACCCACTGAGGTTCAACCCCAGATGCATCCCAGGTGTCCAACCTCCTTTAAATATAGGAAACCCATCACCAGGTGAAATCTTTTCCCAATGATGCTGGAAACTGCACCTAGAGCACTCCCTGGAAGTGTGAGATTTATGAAAATGGCCTGAGTCTGCAGCCAGACAGAAACAGTCACTGGCAGCATCACCACGGCATTTGAGGAGCCAAGGAGGAGAAAACTGCCCTGTTTGACCAAAACTCACCTGTATATATTTTACCTTCTATGCTCTAATTTTTACACATTTAGAGACAAAGATACAGAAATTTTATTGTAAATAGTTTTTACTTATCCAATTTAAACTTTTAACATGCAAAACCTGTTGTTTATGTTCAATTGCACTGTTTTTCTCACTAAAATAAAAAAAAAAAATCTAATTTCAATTTTTTGCTTCGATTCAGTTTAAATTGTAATTACACTCTTATAACATGGGGTAAATTGTGAAATAATGATAGATATTGAAAATTCAATTTTTTCTGGGGAAAGGCTCAAAAGCACGTATTAGCAGGACGTTCTCTGACCGTTTTATAGTCAAAATTTGTACTAAAGTCCAGGTGGACATTTTGATGCTTAGGTGTTAAAGGGTTAAAGATTTGCATGTATAGTTAGTTTAAGGCTGCAGTAATTTTAAGTTGTGCATGTGTAAATTGTATTTGTTGTGTATTGTGTACATTTTGGACATGTGAATACGCAATTGCAAGATCACACATCGTATCGTATGAGTTTCAAATCAAGAATTAACCACACACACAAATACAAAGTTACACACAAATAGGTAGACACAAGTTACAAATCAAGAATTATGCAAACGCAAATCGAAAGTTACACATAAATCAAGAATGTAGCACACACGCGCTCTAATCATATTGAGACTATTTACTCTCCATACATACTGTCCGCGCGGGTACCTGCGCGTTAATCTGTCCAACGAACTACCTGCGCAGCCATCAAACGACGGAAAATCTTATTTAACCCACGGACTCACTTTCACCTCGAATTTTCTCAATTTAGGAGGCGAATTGCCGCTCCCACCACAACACGGCGTGTGGATAATGACCGGCTGAGAAGAAGAAGGAGGAGGAGGAGAAGAAGGAGGAGATGGAAGCTGCGGTCTGAAACCAGATTTTACCCTGGATGTTCCTCCCAGACGCGATGCTCATAGCACAGCGAGGCTGGGTTTCAACCTAACATGTCGCGTTGTTTCCAAATCCACCCCCAATCTCCTCGTGCTTAAGGCGCGCGGAGGTCTGACCCGCTTTTCGCCTTCCAAGGACCCGCCAGCAGCGGGACGCTGAAGATTTTTTTCTTCTTCCACTAGATATGGAGCTTGATGTGGATTACAGAGGATACCCCCGCGCCGCGCTAGTCGACACGCTCTCACAGCACACATCGGCGTGGCTGAATCTGTGACGGGGGGAAGGGGAACTATGAGCAGCCGCCGCGTGTCCAGTGGGAGAAATCGGTGATTTTCGGATCTCCTGTTGGGTTAGCTACCCCGCTATTAGCTGTTAGCATCATTAGCCTGCTAACAGCTAAAAGGTGTTGACCGCAGATTAAAAAAAGGCGTTTTAACCGTCCCCCACGGCTTTGGCCCACCTTCACACCGGCACCAGCTCTTTATTTGCGGGATATTTGCGGGACTTTTGTGCTTCAGGAATGAGACCTCCAGTGGAAACGAGGCACTTGACCTTGTTTTGGGGTCTGATGCTGGCTCTGTCGTCCTGCCTCCGGCCCGCCACCGCAAAGAGTAAGTAGTGCGTCTCCACATCACTGCATTCCGATTCCCTGAGCCTCACAAACGAGCTAATTTAACGAAGAAACAGTTTTTTCCGCCCGCATTTAAGCGAAATCCTGCCATTTATTATGTTGTGTAAACATTTAAACCATTTGGAGGTGCAGATCATAGTTTTTTCGTAGCCAATACACATCCACGGATGGGCAGAGGAATCTCTCTTCTGTTCAAGAATTTTTAACCTTACTTTAATATAATCCAAGTTCGAATTATATTTTTTAAATAGTAAGACGGGAATATTTTCGAGTAAGAATTAAGCATTAAAAGTATCAGTTTTAAGTCATCCTAATGTACTTTAAAAATCGTTTAATCTGGCTAAATTAGTTTGTGAAATCTCATTAAAAAATATATTAAAGTAAAATGGTTTTAGTTAATTAAATAGTTTGAGCAAAAAATAAAATATATAAATTTGCCAAATGTTGTAAATATTACTAAAATAATTGGAAAAAATAGGTTGAACAAAAAATAAATAGCAGTTTTAAGGTAAAATGTAATATTAAAAAGCAGTTAAAGTACTGTTTGGTTAGTATTTTATCCAAATATATACTCAAATGTATAGCTAAAATATTGGGAAAATAGATTGAACAGAAAAAGCAAAATGTTGTTGCAGTTTAAAGTAAATATTAATATCATAATGCAGTAAAAGTTCTATTTGTATAGTGTTTCCTCCAAATGTATGGTTAAATGTATACCTTAAATAATGAGGACAAATAGCTTGAACCAAAAAAAAAGCAATATGTATCAATTTTTAAGTAAATGTTCATATTATAGTGCAGTAAAAGTACTGTTTGGATGCTATTTTCTCCAAAATCATGCTCAAATGTATAGCACATAATGGGAACTAAACAAATTAGTTATTCCAAACTAATTCTACTTTGTGAACTTTTAATGTACGTCACTATATAATTGACATTAAAAAGCATTTTTATCTGAAAATCAATATCTATAAAATCAATATCTTGATAGTTATATCCAAAATCAATTTCCCTTAAAGGTTACTTCAGAGATTTATTTCAGAGATGGAAGTCTGTACAAGTATTTGTCTTTTGTGTCACAGATTGATGAATCCACACATAAATGGATAATAATCCAGAAGACAGAATGTAGTTGTGAGGAAACAAAACTATAAAAACGATGGAATTCTGTCTTAAACATATTTAAAAAAACTAATCAGGCAGGTATTTTAAAAATATTTATTTAAGATTTGGATGCTTTTGTGTTTATACCAAAGATTCTGGTGTGTTAAACAGAAGCTGTGAAATAAATGTCTTGGTTTGCTCCATGGCCTCCCTGTACTTTAGTTACAGAATCTCCTCCTTATTCTCAGCTTTTGGACAAAGTGCTTCCATGCCTTCTTGGCTAATTCACTTGTCTTTAAATTGCATGGTAACAAAAACAGAAACCTCTGACCAAAAAAAAAAAAAAAACTACTTCAACTCCACTTGTTAGTCTCAGCTCTACCTGTTAAAATTCTCATAGAAATGTGAGAAGCACCAGGTTGTGCAGTAAAAAAACTTAAGCCTGAGTCGCACGGTAGCCCTTCAGATTAGGTGAATTTGAAACTCCTTTCTCCTGTCAGTCATTTGTTTAATGTGTTGCCTCCTGAAATGTTTCCAGTTAAACTTTAAACTAGGCATCCTGATTTATCCCATTCACTGTGACATGCAGGGCAGGGAGGGAGGAGGGGGTTTACGGGGTTCAACCAGGGTCCGGGTTTTAAAATAGAACCAGCCACAAGGAAAACAGACTAAGTTCTGTTGATTGGGAAGAGTGAGGAGCTTGTGAACTGTGTGTTATGGGGTTTACTGTTAGCCCTGGTGGTCAGGGGACAAACCTGGAAGCGGCAGACGCGTTCTCCCAGCGAAATCCTGCATTTATTCTAACCTTGGCGTGGAGCTGTCTGAATGTTCCCTGTGTGGCTGCGCTCTTAGCACACCCGCTGGTTTACAGCACCAGCTGGAGCGAAAAGGCCGGGCAGGTTGGGAAAAGCCAGAATCGGCCCTGCTGCTTGTCAAACAACCAAACATGTTTTCCTCGTCATAAAAGTTTGCTTCTTTCTCACCTTTGGAAAAATATTTCCAAGCGTGTTTGCCCTTCGGGGCACTGTAATGCGAACAGGAGGGGGGTGAGGAGTAAACAGTCTGCTGGCTGTGGAGTGACGGTGGATGAAAGAGCCTAAAGGGCACCGTGCTTCCTCTTTTATTGTCTCACGGAGCTTCTGGCAGATTTCCTGTGATTGTCTGCGGACAGTCTGGGTTGCTGCAGACAGCTCCCAAAAGGTTATCAAAAGCAAATATGATCTGGAAGCTCATCAGAGCTGCAGAGATAAGTCTGTGTGTTCGATGATTTGAAATCTCTGTGGAATAAGACAGAGGCGAAGTTAATAAGCCGCCATGCCACCAGCAGAGTCTTTACGTAATAGAGATGTTGACGGTTCATTCACAGCGCACTAGCCAGGGTGTGCCATTATCGGTATCGATGACTGAAAGAGTGAATGGAGCCAGGGCCGCCCTGTTGCACAGTTGATATGGCCCAACCAGGACGGTTCTTCTCAACCACAGTCAGCTCCCATGTAAGCTGCTGCAGCAGGGGGGCCTCTGGGGGTTTGTCAGTAGCGTCACCCACCGCCAGGCAGTGGCTTAACACAGACCCAGCATGTTGGAATATATTAGCAGGTATGCATCTATCTGGCTGCTGACACTGTGTGTTGATGAGGAGATTATAGACACAACCCCCATACCAGAACACTATCGAGCCACGCCAAAGATCTGTCACAGGAGCAACTGTCTGCAGACCAGCAGATAAACTTCTTAGTTTCTATAGATACATATAACTTCATTAAAATAAAATATGTATTTACAACAGTAATTCTACTTTTAGCATTTAAGGTAAGTTTGATTTAAAACCAAACTAAATGAAGATGTGAAAATTTAATGCGATTCTAGTCCAGCTGAGTCCACTAGACTCCAAAAGTGACCAATACTATTTAAAGTCCAATTAGTTGTCACAAACCTAGGTGTGTGAAATTTGTTCTCCACATTTGACCCATCCCCTGGGGGAGCGGTGAGCTGCAGACACAGCCGGGTACGATTTTGTGGTTTAACCCCCCCAATCCAACCACTCAAAGTCCCACTCCAACTGTATATTTTTTCTATTGTAAAATCATTCCCAGTGGTATTTTAATTATGATCATGCAGTTTTTAGCCAAAATTTAAAAGCCTGTGTTGTTTTTAAGACATATTTTCTGCAGAGCTGCAGGAGCTCATTAGAAATCTGAGTTTGGGCTGTTGAACCAGCCTCTCTAATTTCCCAACATGCCTTTGTCTACACTCTCTCCCGGAAGCTTATAGCACCTCACAAGCCCAGGCTAACATTAGGTTAGCAAAAAAAGATGGCAAGCCATATCTGAGCTTTCTAGCCGTACAGTTTTGAGCCAGATAGCAGCTCAGATGAGGAAAATAAAAACGTTATTAGATCTATTTGTCTTCTAGTGGATCATTTAGCATTGAAACAGAGAAGGAAGACTTTGGCCCGCCCATGGCGGTGACTTTCACAGACTCGGAGCTTATTCAAACATGGTTTTTATTTGCTCGCGATCCACAACGATTTGAATAAATACAACTCAGAAATGCAATTTTAATTTTACAATAATTTTACACATGCCCTCAATCATGAAAAAAAAATGCTACAAGTAGATGTTAAAGACACCTTAATTTTAGAGTCTTTGGTATAACTTGGTCTGGATTTCAACTCATAACCTTCCAGTCTCAGGGCGGACACTCTACCACACGACCACTGAGACACCTAAATAACAGGCACTCTTTGACATATGGTAACTCTTCAACTTGAATCAGCTGATTCTGATGTGGAAAAAAGCGTTTTTTCAGATCGGCTTTGTGCCAATATGCAACACATTACCAAAATAAATGTTGTATAACGGTGCAAAGCTGCTTTTCTCCACAACAGAATCTGCTGATTTACGTTAATTTGGTAAATGGCTGAAGAGTTACTGGAGTCAAAAGAATGTAAATACTGGATCTGAAGTGCTGTTGTTAAAGGGTTAAATAGAGAAATGTTTGAATTTTCTGCATTAGCTTTTTTTTCTGATAAGAAAAATAGAATTAATTATCTTTAATTAAATTTTTTATAGGAAATTTTAAAAGAGATTTGACAAAGGAACTGTAAGTTCAAATCTTACATGACACAAGAAAATTATTACAAAATGAAGTTTTAGGAAAAGTTTCTGCATCATCAAAGCTGACTGGTTTTAGGTTTTAGTATAAAATACATGTAATTCATCCCCAACATATTATCTTTAATGAAAAAAAAAATTAAAGCTTTATACTTATATTTGTCATAGACTGCTAGAGGATTTAAATTTTAGTATTAAGGTGTAGATAAAAATTAATAGTTTTCAGTTTATTTAGTCTTTACTTAAAACAAATCTGTCAAATTTTGGTGATGTAAGTCGATTTTTTTCAGCAGTAAGAATGCAAAAAAAAATCAAAGGTTTTTTGGACAAATTGAAATTGGTTAGGGAAAAAAAATGATTTTGTTTTGATTTATTTTGTGTGGTTTCCAAATTTCATTTCAACAAAGTGTGTCTTTAAACCCTGAAATAAGAATTTCAACATGTATCAAAGTTAAAATGATTAAAAAAGGACTAAAGATCTGCATTTTAACCACCTTTGTTTATTTTAAAAGATTGAAAAAACATTTTTTTTGCTGTCTTTTGTCCTAAACTGAATCATTTATCAGGAGCCACTTGTTAAGCGGTGCGACTCATAAACTGTGAACTGGTTAATCTCTGGGTAAAGCTAGCTGCTCATTAAAAGCCTTTTCTCACACATGATCTTCAGATAATGTCTGCATAATCGGGTCATTGTGCGGAGGTGCCTGTTCACACATGTACCAGGCAGCAGGAAGTTGTTTTCTCCATTGAAAACGTGTCAGTCATGTTGGGATGGGGGGCATGGAAAGCAGAATGGACTTTTTGTGAAGGGATGAAAAGTTGCTCTGAAAATTACAAGTCAGTGGTAGAAGCCTCTGCTCACTTCTGGGAGAAATATGCTGAAGGTACTAGAAAATTGGACCTTCAGTGTTGAATTGTAATGCCTTTACTCTAACTTTTATTTTGTTAGCAGTTGTAACATAGTTTTGCTGTTTTGTTCCTTTGGCTTTGCTGTCAGTGAATGTGGTAATGGCCATGTGCAATAAAATGCACTAAAGTTTCCAAGAAATTTCTCTTTTGTTAATCAATCAATAAAGGAGAAAATTTTAAATATAAAATGAAATCTAATGATCTTAATGCAAGGCTATCTTTTAAAAATGTCACAAGGAACAAAATCACAGTTGAAGGTTTGAGCAGCTCTAAAAGAATTTGCCTCTTTGAAAATAAAGCCTCGTTTCCACTGAGCGGTACAGTTGGGTATTTTGAGTGTTTTCATTGTAAAAGGGACCCATTTAACAGTACCGAGCCATACCTCTTGGTGGGCCTCATCAGTTGTAGGTCTATTGAAAAGTGGAACAGAACGGTTGGGGCAGAAAAGTGACGACGACGTAAGAAAGTGCCAACATAGAGCTAATTTAAACTAACGTTTCCAACGTTTATGTACCGCAGTATTCAGCTTAGTCACCCACAGTCTTCTTTCAAACAACAAATATATTCCTGTTACACACGATGTACCAGAAGTGAAGCAATAAAAAGACGAGCTGCTGGATGACTTCCATTTTTGTTGCTTTTCTATGTCATGCTAGCGGTCTACACCACGCATGGGCCGTGAAAACAAACCGCTCAGTGGAAGCAAGGCTTAACTCAGTGGAAATGCTTGCCAGAATTAACTGGACCGTACCGTACCAGACCGCTCAGTGGAAATGAGGCTTAAGGGTGTACTTAAAGGTGTGCCTTTTCCAGTCTGGAAACACCCTAAATAAAAACTAGATCTATCCATTAGTTGTTTCCTATTATTTGACCCACCTTTGTGAGATCTAGCGAGCCAAAAGGTAGCTTTCACCTGGATGAAAATGGAAGGTGCAGATGTAAACCAGTTTAGAAAACCTGTGCAAATAGATTCTCTAAAACTTTGACTTTTATCAGTAAATCATAAAATTTAGTTACTTTGATCAGAACACCATCATTTGTATTAAGGTTGTTGAGTTTTAGTCTATTTTTAAAGTTGGCGTGAACAGGTATTCTACTGAACATTATCTTTCTGTGTTTGAGGTGTTGCCTTTTCCGCCTTGTGCAGTTTTCTCCATTTGATAAATAATTTATCATATGTTGATGCTTCATTAACTCAATGGTCTTTATAAAAGTAACTGCAGTCTGACTATACTCGGACGTAAAGACCCACTCAGATCATCTTTAGCCCTTTTGTCAGTGTTGCCAGTGGTCTTTTAAGTATCACTTTGTTGTTTTTTTTGACAAAGTCTAAAGAGTCGTGTCGTTTATTGAGACAGTTTCTGTAGAGCAGCAGTAGTTTGTAAGAAATTTGGCCAAGTTGTGGGCAAGACCATTGGCGAAGAGCAATTTAACCCCCCAACCCCACCACCACCACCTCGTTCCTGAGAGCTCTTTGTTTACATGTTCTCCTGCTAGCTTACAGCCCCATATACATCAAACCTAACATTAGCGGTGCATCAAAAATGGCAAGCAATATTGGAGGTATCCATCTGTACAGTTTGGAGCCAGATGCCAGCTGAGACGAGGAAAGCTCAGATGTACATGGATCTAGTCATCTACAAGTGGATGCATCAGAATGGAGTAGAGCAGGGAGCCTGTGGTCCATTGAGTGTATTTTCTACGTAACAAACATGATCTTATCCAAACAGCATTTTTACATCTGCTCCTGATTCACAACTAATTGAAATACTCAGAAACACAATTTTAAGCTTAATTTTCTTAATATATGTCCTCCATAATTAGAAAAATGCCACAAGAACATAGGGCGATCGTGAATTTTCATATAACGATATTGGGTTTTTTTTTCATATCAGACGATATCACAATATAAACCGAATAACTATCTGCCAAATTTGAACGCTCTGTGGCTCATTAGAGAAAAATGTGTAATCATCAGCAGGTTATTTAGATTTAAATATTTGTTTACTATCATACTTTAAACATAACAGATGCACTGAAAGAACATGATGCAACAGTTTTTTTCCCCCCCAGAAAACAAAAAAGTCATAAATTCTATAAACTAAATTGAAAATTCAAATTTCAAAAGAGAGCATGAATAAAACAGAACACTAAACTGCTTCATCAGTTCCATTTTAAAACAAAGGATTAATTCTACAAAAATTCAAATGTTTTCAAGGTTTACAAAACAAACATAAAATTGACAAGCATTTTTGTCAACATCCTGTGACTAAGCTAGGAACTAAAAGCAAATTCTCTGAATTTCTTTTCATAGTTTCAACATTTTTCTTCTGTGATGGTCTTTACTTTGTTAAGACCATGTTAAGAAATGAAATGGCATAAAAGTAATTTTATGAATGGTATAAAACATGTCTTCTAACTGTAAACTCAAATCAAACATGCTAAGAAAACAAGGACAGATTTAGTAGCAATTTCCTAATTCTATCTCCAGGTGATCACATTTTATATTAAATCATAACAAAAACGCCTGAAAAAAGGGTAATGTTTTGGGTCATTGTCATTATATGTCATTATTGAAATTAAAGCTGCAGCTTTAAGGAGGCGGGAGGATTGAGCACAACATCTGACAGGTCACAGTTTTCAGTGTAACAGAATCTGTTACGCCACACAGACGCTGCTAAAACGATGGATTCATTCTGTTATTATTTAGAAAATACCGTTTTTATCAATGTCCTATAAATTAAGCATCTTGTTTTTTTCGCCACGTCTTAATGGCCGGTCCAAAAAAATACTGTCCGACTTTAAACCGGTCCGTGATCACACAGGACACACAGAACAGCTAGTTAGCACCATAGCATTAGCGGCTAACAAGCTAGCATCATAGCATCAATGTCTAACAACAGCGCTGTCTCCAAATCAACACATTATATTGACCTGTTTGTTGTTGCTTTAATTGTAGCAGCTTTATCCTCCAGTTCTGACAGAATTCTGTTATAAATCATGACATATTCTGCTGTTTCATCAGCCAAACTAAACGCTGCACAGATGAAGGGACCGCAGTGGTGGGGTGTTGTCTTGCGTCACGTGTGTTTTGTTTACCTTGCATGCAGACAGTAGACAAAAAGAGGACAACAGAAATTCCCTAGAAGAAGAGCTAAAAGAACATGACTAAGTTTACACAAACATTTACTCTCCATGTGGTGACTAACCCTGTTACTTGCCAAAGAAGAGAAAATACTTGCGACTGGCGAGTTTTAATTTTGGACCCTTCAAAATAAAAGTCTATCACGATAGGATTGTTTTACTATCAAGAAAAAGTACTATCACGATATCAAAAGCTTTCGTTTTTTTGCCCATCCCTACAAGAACATGCAAGCACCCGAGTGGGTCTTTAAAACTAGCCTAGAAGTAATTCCTAGAAGATAAATGTTTGTATTCCAACACATCCTAGGTTTAATAAATGAATAAAAGTTTGTAGTAGTCTCATTATTTAATGATTCACTTAAATCTATAATTCTGAAATGCCAACACTTAAGAGTAGAGCTGGCATTTAACAGCTGGGAATCCATCTTGGTTCCTCTACTGCTTCGTTTTGCAGCATGGAGCTTTCTAGGTCAGTTTCAGTGTGATAGTGTGACAACCTTAGAGCAGGTTGCTGTGAGTTTTCCATGACTCAGTGCCCTCAGGCTAGTGGAGTCTGCGTCTTCCTTGCAGTGATCTGCGATAACCGCCTCTATGTGCCAGTGGCTTCAGGCTGCACTTTGTTTAGAGCACTGCAACCAGGTGGGAGAAGAAGCTCCAAAAGTAAACACTCCTACTATCATCAGCATTCTTTTCCAGCTTGCCTCAAACTTTTCCACATGCAGGTATGCATTATGAATAGGCCATGTAACATAAAGCTATTTTAAAGGCTGTTCTGCTTTACAGAATGTCTTTTTTTCATAGAATCAAAGTATTCTTGCTATATTGAGCAAATAACTTCTCAAGGGCTTTAAGTAAAAGCAAAGTGGAACAATTCCACTCTTTACTGAACATAAAAGCTAAAAAATACATGTTTTTGCAATTTGTTCGCATGAAAGAGCAGGGAAGTGTCTTTGTTGTGTAGCCTTTGATCTGAAGCCAAGACATTTCACTTCTGCTCAGGGCAAATTCTTCAATCCACCAGAACATAGAGTAATTCATGTGAACTCTTCCTGTGTATGTGCGTGTGCGTACGTGTGTTTGTGTGTTTGGTGTGTGACACTTCGCTCCCCCATTTTGTTTTTTAACTTGTTTTCTTTCCTGTTTGTTGGCAAAGTTTGAGAATTGTCACAGAACTTCCCTATCAGCTTAGTTGTTTTATTTCAGTTTAAGTCAAACTGTTAAACCTTTATTGTGTAGAAAACATCTAGTATTGAATATGGATGAAGCGATAGTGGAGTGAAAGAACTGAAACAGGAAAAAAAAAAAAAGTTTGCCTTAATAAGATGTTGTTGGAGGATGAGGGAGGAGATGAACCAAAACACAGACACATTTGTTATAAAAACTTGTTAGAAAATGCAAGCAAAAACAGCATATACCATATATTAAAGAAAATGAAAAGAGGTGTAAGTAAGGAAAGTGTGAGGATATATAGTTGTTTAGCAGGTAAGGTAGTGGGGCTCTAATGCATATAGTAACATTTAGAAAAAAATTGTGATCCTTGCTATAGCACAGTTCACTTTTCGTAGTCTCGCTTTTTGTTCCTGATTGTTGGCTATAGACATTGTCAATTAATCCCCTTCTTCCCATGGACAAAATGCATTCAATTTGCCAAATTTATATAAATCTTTTCAGATCTTAAATTTTATTCTATAATACTGTTTTTTTTAAATAAAGGTTTGTTTAAACAAGAGAAAACAGTGTTAAAATGTTAATGTCTTGAAAAAGGCTATAAAGTGTGTAGCGAGGGATTTGACAGCCTTAAAACTAAAACTTCTAATAATAACTGGAAAAAAATATAGATGACTCCCAAATTTCACCAATCGTGGATTATTTTTAGAATGTGGCTCGTTATAAACAAGGGAACACTGTACACCGGTACCCCTGTGTAGTCTTTACAGAGGTCCCTTGCTGTAAATTCATCTTTGGCGATCTCACTGTTTCACTTTTTTTCTTTTTTTAGTTTAATTTTGCATGCTTTTTCCCCCCTTTAAAATTTGATTGTATTCAGTGTAGTGAATACAATCAACCACTGCTTTAGACCAGTGTCAATCTCCTCTGTGCCGACCTTGTACAGTAGAGGTGACACGTTCAGCTTGCCAAATTTACATCAATCTTTGATCGCAATCAGATCTTTGTTTTCATTCTGTAATACTGGTCTTATTTTTCTACGAGGGTTTGAACTTTGAGAGTGAAAAACAAGAAAGAAGGTGAAAAAGTTCTGAGAAAAATATGTAGTGTGTAGTGAGGGGTTTTACAGTCGTAAGTCATTATAAAAAATAAAGCTGACTACTTTGGTTACTTTTAGAACGTAACTTCTGTGAGTTACACACACACACACACACACCCACACACAGGGTCTGAAAATCACTTTGTTAAATGGGGGGAATTCCCCCCTAACTTGTTTCTCATGGGGGGGATTGATAAAAAAAATGTTTTGGGGAGTTGGCTTACTGGTGAACCTGGCTCTTACGTTGCCCAACTCATACCACAGAATAACACATATTTACAATTGAAAATTGGGGTCCTTTAGATTCATCGGAGGCATTATTTCAGCTGATTTGAAAACAGCAGAAGGAAGTGGATTTATTACTGAACCTGTCCTCCATCACAGTTGACAACTAGTATTTCTTCCAACCTGTTTTCCTGTGACTACTTATCTACGACATAACTTTTGTTATCCAAAAACATCCAAAACTTTTGTGGAGGAACTCTGTAAAGTAAATGTACTTGTAACATTCAAGTAAATTTACTTACTACTTTAAAAAACAAGTACTCTTTCCACAAATGGAAAAAAACTCTTTCTAAATTTGCCAAGTTGCTTTCATTGTAGACCAAATGTCTGTCCCTTTGACACCACACGCTTTACAAAAGTAAAAGATCTCAATTAAGTAATAAACTTAAAGCTGCAGAGAGCCTTATTAAGATTTCTACAGTCACCACGTCAATTACAACTGACTGACTGACCAGCCAAATACACTATTTTACATAGAAAAACCCCAGGTGTTTGATTTTTTAAAAATTATATTATGTTAAATGTAAACAGGGAGGGAGTCACATTTAAAACATAAAATAAAAAAACTGTTTTTAAGGAAACTTTTTCTAAGTAACTCCTTTATTGATTTCTATTCAGAATCTTTGTTCTCTACTTTTGGTGTTTTCACACCATCTCTTCTCTCGGCATTCTTGCCTGTTTCTGTCGTTCTGTCTCTCTGCCTCAAGGAGCTCACCTGCGCTGTGTGAGATTGGTGGGCTAACCTTACTCAGAACAACGTTTCAGTCCTACTCTTTGTTTCTGACTTGTAGGTGCGATGCAAATTTGCAGATTATTACACATTAATTTTATGTAGGAATTTCCTGCATTATAGGAGCTCAGTTTGCGGGAATTAATTTTAAAATGCACAATTCCCACAATCCCACAGTGAAATTCAGGCCCTGATATAAAAAACAAAGAGCAAAGTTGTATTTTATTTTAAAGTTAAGTAATGAGCCTAAAGTGTGGGACCACAGCTTTAGCACAATGCTATGATTTGTTTGTGTGATATCCAGAACTGGGTTCTAACATTGGTCACCCTCATAACTTATACAGCCGTTCTGTGATGATCTTTAAAATCCACTTAATTTCTTCTTAAGAAGCTTCATTGTTGATCTGCCGTCTTTCTTAAGAACTCTAAAAGGTCTGTACTTGGCTAACGCGCTTAGATTAGAAGCATTTTTATGTCAACACTTTATCTTTGCATCTTTATTCGCCCCCCATACATTTCCAAAATCTGTTTTTGGATGTTAATGAGAACCTGGTGTCTTTAGAGATCAGAAGAGTAGGGCTTCCATAGTAGTTCTAAAACTCATATATCATTCATTTTCTGCTTTGTTGGCACATTTTTTATGCATTATGTTGTATGTCTCCTTTTGATGTTGTTTTCTGAAAGCTCAGTAAACTCTTCAAGCAGAACACTTTGGGCTTTTAAGACAGACATGAGCAAGAAGAGCAGTGCAATCAAACCTTTATTGCTCTCTTAGCCTGAGTTCAAATCAAAGCTGTCAAGTGTTTATTCTACCTTTTGTTGCCTTTGAAGACCTGAACTAGAAGGCAAACATGTTCTGGCAGTAAAAGCACAGGTCAAGTGTAATGTCAATATTTAAAGCTGTTTGTTCTGTTCTTGTGCGTTGTGCACCCCGTGTTAGCACAAGAAACTCCTTGCTTCAGAGACGTTTTTATTCCGCAGACAATAGAGTAAAACTACAAAACAGAAAATGGTATTTAGAAATGTACACATCTAGAATTAATAATCACATCTCACTTACAGTCATTGCTTTCCATAGGACTGTTAGTTGAAGCAGTAAAAATAAAGCTGCAGACGTTGCTACACTGTCTATTCAAATGAACTCTGTTGCTATGACAGTGGACAATAAAGCTGGATTCAAACTAAACTTCATCAAAACTACAAAATGAACAGAACTTTTCCTGGGCAGTACACTGTTTATTGAACAAACCTCTCATGGACCAAAGGTTTTTTTTATCTTTGAGAATTAAAAGCACTTTCTATACCTTATATACACTTTAATGTATAAAAACATTTTTTTTTTTAAGGAGAGCGTCTATTGGAAAAGAATAAATTGTTTTTTTGTCTTTGCAGTTTGTGGGCCCAGCATCGATATTGGCAATGACATCAACGAATTCAGGCTTTTGGAGAACTGCACAGTGGTGGAGGGCTACCTGCAGATCCTCCTTATTGGCGACAAAAATAACAACGCCAACCAGGAAGTCTTCCGCTCCCTCAGTTTCCCCAAGCTGACCATGATCACAGATTACCTGCTGCTATTCCGAGTGTCTGGCCTGGACAGTCTGAGCACGCTCTTTCCCAATCTCACCGTCATCCGGGGTCAAAATCTTTTCTACAACTACGCCTTGGTGATCTTTGAGATGACCAGCCTGAAAGACATTGGGCTGTACAACCTGAGGAACATCACACGCGGGGCCATCCGGATCGAGAAGAATCCGGAGCTCTGCTACCTTGACTCCATAGACTGGTCCTCCATCATGGATGCAGAGTTCAACAATTACATCGCTGGGAACAAGCAGTCCAAGGAGTGTAGCGACGTTTGTCTGGGCGTCACGGAGAACAACCCTCTTTGCAGAAAGGCGATGATCCGGAATAGCTACAGGTACCACTGCTGGAACTCCAATCAATGTCAGAAGGGTAGGTGGACTCTCACCGCACACTGTTCATGAAACTCATGAAAACTTTTATCAGGATGTTTTAAAAAACTTTACCAGCCTCGTAACTCACATAAAACTTACAGGAAGTAGTTTTAATATCAAAAATACTCATTTGAGGGATTTAGATTGGGACCAAAGACCCTCAGGTGTGAGCTGCATCTTTGCTTATGTTGCACATGAGTGGACTGTGGAATGTGACAGTTTTGACTCCAGTGTTGACATTCTTTCTATAACCGTAACTCTTCAACATAATTCCAGTGGATTCTAAAGTGGAAAAGAAGGAGGGTTGTGCTGATATGCAACACTTTACAGTAGAGAAATGTTTATGCAATCAACTGATTCTAATCAGCTAATTAGCTGATTCTGTCTCGGCTAAAAGTGACTTTGTGTCATTATCCAGCACTTTAGTTAGAAGCCAATATGCCCGTCAGTCAGCTGATTTATGATAAATGGCCGAAGAATTACTGTATGTCAAAGAGCGTGTTATTTAGGTTTCATTGGCAACGTCTCTGATGTTAAAGGCTTAATATTACATTATATGACTTTTTTAAATCATGGAAATTGTATTATTTTGACAAAAGTGAAAGGACAGAGCCGTACTGCAGGCAGTCTTCCTGTTTTTGTTCTTTTTGGACAGGAGTGGCAGAGCGTAACGACTTGATAAGCAGCTGAGGCTGCTACCTGTTACCTCAGGAGTGTTTCTGACCCAAAGTTAAGACGGTCTCTGCAGATTTAGTGGGTTTTTTAGGAGTTCATGAAACCTAAACAAAGATGTAGATTCAGATTGTTGTTTTTAAATTAGAATCTTTGTATTTGAAATATCTATTCTTGTTTACTAAAAAAAGAAAGTATGATATGGAACATTGAGTTCACATTTGATGACATGGGTGTGTGTTGTTTCTGTGGTTGCTGGCCCTTGCAATCATATGCATGGATGTTTTTATATTTTTGGTGTTGATTTGACCTTTAATAACAAAGTTCCTAAAGCAGAACGGTTTCTTGTATGTTTCTGTTTGCGATAAAGATGCACTCCACTTTTTACAGTGAATTACACTGCAAAAACCTCAATGCAACATGTTGGTCTGTTGCAGTATATACAGTGTTATTAAAAACTTCTCAGATGATTTGACATAGTTGGAATCATCTGAATTGGATTATTACATTTCTATGCTCCTGGATTGTAAATTTGTGCTTTATAAATAAAATAATTTGAATTGGAAGCTGTTAATTTTATGGAACAGATGTTGACTCCTATAGTATAATGTTTAATTCACTCCACTGAAAATACATCCAGATGGAGTGCAGTTACCCACCTTGATCACACTTTCACCATACCTTCCGGTTTGGCTGCTACAGTCAGAAAATGTTTTTGCGGGAATTATTACATATTTATGAAAGTTTAGTCTATAATGTACTGATAGCCTCACATTATTTCCATGACATGACAAGCTAATGCATTGCTTAACTTATTTGATCACACTCGAGCCTTTAAATACATTTGTTAGGATTTCTGTTTTGTTTCTTATTTATTTTAGGAATGTTAGAATGATCTAGTTCTCGGTTTTTATCATGATTTGTATTTACTGAAAGAAGGGCTGGAAGACTTTTGTTTAGTTTGAAAATGATAAGGGTTCTCTCACAGGGTTCTGGAGTTCAACAAAAATACGGTCACATGTCCCAAAATAACACTGCGTGGCGACCTTAATGCAAGTTTTTCAGCTAAATCTGCATTTGTAATCGGGGGGTGGTAGTCGTGTTTTTACGTGCCGCGTGGTGGCCACTGAGGTTTTAAGAAAATTTTCAAATTTTAGGTTTTTTAATTTAATGGGTTTTGTCTAAAAGTTGACATCGGTCAGTGGCCGCTTGTTTTAATGTGAATTTCAGTGCAGTCAGCGAGGGAAGGAGATAGGGGAAAAATAGGCAAATTTAAAAAAAGATAAATACAAATCCTTTTTAGGCTAATGAATGAACAAAAATCTAACTTTCTGCTTATCATTTTGTAAACTACATGGAAGAGTTGGGAGTTCTGAGGTGTTTTCATGTCCAAGAGAATGGCTCGACCGGTTTCCTGTATCAGATACAGTTAAGCCCATAATATTATGTTCTGTGTTTATTTTAAAGACTGTAGGAAGACAATGGATGCAAATAAAAGAATTGTTACGACTCTGACATTTTAGGCTGAAACACTGAAAAAGCTCCATAAACCATCTATAAAACACATTTCGTGCTACAATATGTGCCCTGCTCGAGTGTCCCCTCTCCTTTTCGGCAGTAGCAAATGAACAGCAGTTTAAGAACAAGAAGTGACCCTGTAAAACTTTGCTGTTAAATGCAATGTGCCTGAAATTGTGGGCATTTTTGTGGGTGTATATGAGGAAAAAAGTTAAACGCACCAGTGCAACAAGTTGGTTTAGAGTTCTGCCTTGCTTTTAAAGTAAAAAAAAAAAGGAAATTGGGATAGATACTCTAGTGATGTGTTAACATGACTGCATAGCTCTGGTTAAAGCTTTCTCTTATTTATTTGCTCAGATTCATGTCATTACGCCTTCTCTGAGTTATGTATCGCAGTCAGTCAAAGAATTCCCTCCCTCCTGGTGAGAATCCGTGTTTCACAAACTTTCTTAGTTGAAGTTACAAACAGGAACAACTGAAATTTACTACATGAAGATATTTCAGAAGTGTACTTTGCACAGAGGGAGTTCTGGGAAGAACAAGCTATCCGTTTCTGCCCCCGCTGTCTTAAAACCAAATTGATTTCCAACAGCAGGAGTACGAGCACTCTGCCTGCAGAGGCTACATTCTTCAACTATTTATTAGGTAATTTATTGGAGAAATCTGGCTGTTTTAAAGCCAGACATCATTAAAGCCAGGAAGGCTAATAGCCAGAGTGTTTCAGGTCGCTGACCAACTGGTGCTCATTACTTCCAAACGGGCTCTGGCAGTTCAACTATATTACCTTCACATAATAGATCTTGAAACTTGCTACTGTGTTTACTTTAATATTCTCAGCAAAAACGCCAGTCGTAGAGGACAGTGTGGCCGCCAGTTCTGTTCCCCTGCAGCGATACGGCTCTGGATGGAGATCCTGTAATTTAATCTGGGACCTATTGTTTAAAAGTGTGTGAGAGCCCCACAGTCAACTTCTACTCAGAGGCGTTTTATTTCTAGACCCAGTCACCCGACGGATCAATACGTGACTGAAGGGAAAAGAGCCAAGCTGAGTTTATTGAGTTTATATCAGGACATGCGTTTAGACTGCACACACTCATAAAAGTGACAGGAAAGAGGAGCTTCAAAGCTTTATTTTCATCTGTGGGGAGGTCTCCTTTTAGCTGTGGTGAGGAGGCCTGCATTCTCACGTGTTTACTTCCCTCGTTTGTTTTTCGAAGTCTGGTGTGGGTGTTCTGTCTCATTCATAACTCCGTGAGGAAGAGTCGTGTCTGTGCAGGCTGGGAGGCAAACACGTTCCTTTCCTGCAAACTTGCACACACCGAGCGGTGTTGAGGGTGTTTTTCCGGAGGAGATGAAAGCACATCATTAAAGTACAAAGTAGATCTGGGATTTACTGGAAGGAATTTTGTGTCTACAGTTATCCCGTGGTCCAAGGGATTACTACTCTAAGGGCAAGAGTGGTTTTCAGGGCTGTTGCTTAACTTGCTGCTAGCTTCATTTACTAAACATCACTTCCCGTTGTTTGTATTTTAGTGTTTGTACTTGATGATTTTCTGTATTTTATTGAGCCAATTAATTTATTAATCCTACATTTTTGGCTTGGTTAAGATTAAGTTAAAATTCTTCTTTTTCTAGAGTTTGAAAGTTTAAATTTTGGCGGCTCCAAGTGGTAGAACAAAGAACAGCAATGCACACAGTTCAACAATTTTTATAAACAAGCTAACAGGATGGATTTCAATTGTTTGTATGTTTATATACATAGTTCTTTTCCAAAATTAAAACATTTCAACTCATTATTCCAACATAAAGTAGTTGTTACTGCTAAAAAACAAGTTTATTTGACTTTTGATTCACAATTCAGTTTAATTTGCTGTTAATTAAAATGTCCATTTATTTTTCACATTTGTATCCAAAACCATTTTGGGGGTGGGGGTGGGCAAAGTTTTTCTCAAAACTGTTGATTCAAACTGATCAAAGGGGACACAAATTATAAAAATCAATCTTACATCAAAAACTAAATGAAAGTTTCTGCCTGAGGAGAAAAATGGAAATCAATGATTGGATTTGATGATTAAGATTGCTTTGATTTCTAATAATATATTTTATTTTAAACCTCAGTATCTTTGTCTGGAAGAAAAGATTTTTGTTTCCACACTAACTGTTGAAAAGAAATGTGCTGTCAATTCTCACTAAATTCGTTATAACTATTATAAATATTTTGCATTAATCATTGTCTTATGCTGAACATACATTAAAAAGCAGAAATCGTCACTTACTTTAAAAATTAAGTTTAAGAACCATATCTGTGTGTGAACAAACAAAACAAAACAAAAGACGAAAGATGGAAATGTAAATCTGGGGTTTGTTTATTTAGAGATTCACTGGGTCTGTAAGTGTGGATATTTGTAATCACTCATTCATCTAAAGTAAAGTTTTTATATCACAATATTGTTTTTCATATCAACCTTTAGTTTTACGTTTTACATGTCTGTTTAGAATACGATTTGTCTTTGTTTTGAATACAACTCTTGCTGGTCTTGAATTCGAATTTCTCCTGTTAAAGCACTGTCAAAAATACGTCACGAGGTCACAGGCATAAACACCAAGTCCTGGAACGTCAATTCACCTTAATGAGAATGATAGAATTAAACTTTTTAGACTGTTATTGATTCCCTGGCAGGAAAATTATTTTGATAAATAAAATATAAATGTGTGCACAACTTTGTATGTATAATTACTTTTCTTATTGACAGCTATCTTTCGTCATATCTGTGGCTCATTAGAGAAATGTGTAATCTGAAAATGAAAGCAAAAGCTCTCATGTTGCTGGTTTCAATGGATAAATGTTGCTTAATGTGAGCTTGATGTGGTAAAAAAAAATAGCAAAAAAGTTTTAGAGCTTTTTTCTTTTTTCCAGATTTTTTATTTTTTTTATAAATCTGATACAAGTTTATGACATTGCGTTTACTTTAGTTTATCTAACTGCACACGTCCTTGTTTAACATGTGAACCCCAAAAGGTTCCATCTAAAAGAACACGGCCTCTTACAGATCCCAAACCAATAGTATAGCAGCTGTCAGGGTTGGTAATGAAAGGGGCATCTTCGTCAACCAAACGCATCCCTGATTGCTTTCAGTGAATAGTTACACCCAGCCCTGGAATTCTTGGAAGAGAATATTTCTGGTTTTGCCCGAGTTCAAGTGCCAACTGTAATTTTGTGGCCGTGGCTTGTGCTCTGTTAACACCATCAAGTTGAGATGAGCTCTGACCAGAGACTCTGAGGGGTCTGCTGTGCGTAAGTTTGAATCTCCCTGTGTTTGACATATTTAGCCTGAAACATTTATTTAGTCCTTCTCACTGTGATTGCAGAAGAGTTAAGAGTCTTTCAGAGATGCTTTCCAATAATCCTTTGGCAACTGACTTCTTGGTATCTTATGTGAATGAGCCTGGTGTGCTTCTGCAGCATTTGGCTTCAACCGTCTGACTCCGTCTGACCAAGGAACATAAGGGGAACTTTCAACACAGAGCGAGCATGAAGGGCTGCAGTCACCATAAACCACCACTGTGGAACTTTGTTCATTTCTGGTCTGCTCTTCATAGAAAACTATATCGACATTTTTTTATTTGCCCAATTTTTTTATTTTCAGTTACGTTTTGATTCATAATGAACAAAATCAATCATAAAAAAACTGTTTTGTCTTTCATATACTACTGTTATATATTTTCCATATTTTCCCGTCACCTACTTACAGTATTGTCATAACGCCAAAAACAAAACCTTACCTTAAATCTCACTTTGTGTTCATAAACAAACTCTAAAGCATTATTATAAGAACAACTAAAGCATAAAATTGTCTATCAAATGAATTATTGACTCACAATAAATTAATGGATTTCTATTGTGAAAATTTGTTCAATCTTAATTATTTACAAAAGAAATTTTAGCAAATATGTTACAAAAAGGAAATATTAGCAATTAATTTATTGAAAATATTAATTCACTTTTAAATGGAAGGTTAACTTGAAAGTGGACAGTTGTAAAATTGTCGGCTTGACATGTATATATTAAAAAAAAGCTGTGACTTGTTTTGTTTTTTTATTACATCATAGACACATACAAACTACAATGATATCCTTTGATGTCATCTGTTGGATTCTGAATGATGAAAAGAAAAACCTGAAGTCAGTTGAGCATTTTGATAAGTTGGCCCTGCTCACACCAGCTTTGTTCTAATAATGGGCAGGATCAAGTATATATGGATTTTTTTTTTCAAGTTACCCATTGGTCCACTTATCTGTCAATTAGAAAGTACATCTCTGAAAAGGCACAAATTTCAGCTCTAAGAAAGTCCAAATAGTTCATTTTGAGCAATAAAGAAACAAAACCTTTCAACCAGATGGTAGACAATTTTTTTAATTGATTGGAAATGTCTCCATTATGAAGGAACTGCAGGAATTTCTACTCTTTTTTTTTTTTTTTTTTTTACTTTATTTACATTTAGGGGCAGAAGGTGGAGTTTGATTTACATGTGCTTAAAGACCAACTCCAAGAAAAATGTGTTTTTTTTATGTGTGCTTGTGTCATTTTTCCTATAATGGAGGACCAATTTACAATAAAACTGCATTTCTGAGTATTTCTTAAAATAAATCCAGTCGGATCAGAAAACCGGATGCTAGAAAAAGCTAGCTAATGACTCAGTTACTGAAATGGACGTGCCAAAGTCTCTCTTACCACTTCGCTCCTTCAGTTCCACCCACCACAACGCAGAGGCACATTTCTAATGAGCGCCTGCTGCTCTTTAAAAAAACAATACGGGCTTCTTGATTTTGGCTCTAAACTGCAATATCATAATTAAAATACCAATGATTTTACATTAGAAAAAAACATAGTTGGACAGGGACTTTAATAATCTGATTCAAAGCACTTTTTATTCAGCTGCTTTTCACCTTTTAAAGTTTGAGTGAGTTTCAGGAGCTTTTGTCATTCAAATAGGCTCTTGGGAAACCTAATTTCACTGACAGATGTGAACACAAATCATTTTGTTTAATTGATAAACTCTGATCTGGTTACACTCAACCCCACCACCCTTCCAAAAAGTTTGTTTGCTTACTTACTGCAACTTTAAAGGGGAATAAACTCAATGTACACTAGCTGTGACGCAGGAGGTAGTTTTCTGTCAAAAGATCCTTAGTTTCATCTCTGGCATCCAAAGTCCACATATTAGTGTGTCCTTGAGCAAGACATTGAACCCCAAACATTATTCTCAAAGTGTATCAGTTCATTTCATCTCTTAGGCTTTGATCTTAGTACAAATCAATTCCCTTTTTCCTTGAGCCTATTATCAGAAAAAGCCAGGTTAACGTTTCAAACTTCCAGGCCTTGAATCCTGGTTGATGGTTGTCCTGAGTGTTTTCAACCTTCTGTCTGGATGTTGTTTTATTCCTGCTTTCCATCAGATTCCAAGGGTATTTGTCTCTTCTCTCAGCAATCAGGGCAATAAACATTTTAAGACAAAACAAGAATAAGCGCCCCAGGTACCGGTCTGCGGCCTGGGGATTGGGGCCCATTGCTGTAGAGTATTGCCAATTTGACACAATCAGACACATTAAACCCATTTTGGGGTTTAAACCAATCAGATATGGTGAAAGATGCAAGCCCACTTGTGACTGGCTGAGGTCCAGGTATTCCTCAATGAGTGTCTGGCTGCAGCAAATGGACAGAGATTTGAGAACAAAATGTGAAAATGAAAAAAAGTCAGGCTCTCAGTTTGTTTGTAACAGCAACTAAGGAATGAAGATATTGCATGTTTGTTGGAGGACTCAACAGCTACAGAAATCTTTAAATCTTTATTTGCAAACTGAAAAAATGAATGTGCATTTATTTGTAGGTTTTATTTATTATTTATATATCTATGTATTTGAATGGCAGTGACCGTGTTTCCAAAAGCCCTGTCTATTAAAAGGGTAAAGACTATATTCAAATACACTATTTAAAGATTCACTCTGATTATCTTTTAAACTATTGTAAAAGTGTTCCCAGTGGTCTTTTCATTATGGTTATGCCATTTTAGCCAAAATCTTTTTTTTAATTGTTTTTTAGGACATAGTTTCTGTAGAGCAGCAGTAAGTAGTTCATTAGAAATTCACATGAGTTGTGGGCGGGACTGTTGGTGCAGAGTAACCCCACCTCCTTTCCCCTTCCCGTTGCTGAGAGCGCTCAGTTTACATTGTCTCTCTCTGGCTTACAGCCCCTCACACCTCCAACCTAACAGTACCAGTCTGCAGTGGATACATCAGAAGGAGCGGAGCAGGCCACATTTTCTACGTCACAAATTTTGGTTTGCTCCTGATTCACTGTGATTTATAAATAAATTCAAAATAGAATATTAGAAATACAGTTTCAAGCTTAATTTTATATACAATATATATATGTCCTCCAGCATTAGAAAAATGCCACAAGAACATGTTGGCAAGAACACAATTTTCATTGGAGTGGGTCTTGAAGGCTTAAATATTCAGCACGTCATCATGCTGACCTCCATCCAGGCTGTAGAGGATGCACCCTTTCATAGTTAGTTTTGTTTAGTTTTCATGCTTTGTCTGTGTTGTTTTATGAAGAGACAAAGTTATTTTGTCTAATTGACCTTTTATGTTTTTGTTTTCTTAGCCAGATGTACTTTTATCACACGAAAATCTGGTACCAGTTAGAAAAGAAGGAAACATCTCTTGATGCTCGTGTAATTCTGGGTGTTTGGCATCTGTTTTTATTTTTTGATTGTTTTTCTAAGCTTCAGTTGTTGGATATCAGATCATCTGTCTGCTCTTCATTATTTTTCATGTTGTGTTTTGATAGGAAAGGCCACAGAAAAGACAAAAACAGGCTGATCAGTCATCACCATTTTCTCCAAGCCTCACCCAAATTCATTAGGATTTTACACTCTTTACAAAATGGTTTGTAGGTGTTAGTTTGGAGTTCGTTTATGTGTAATTTTACCCATGTTTCCCCTTGTCCATAACAATGAAAATAGCTGTTGGTGAAGTGGCATGTGGAGAATGTGTTGAGGCCAAAACTGATGTTCAATCCTGCTGTTTAGAAGTAGACATAATACAGGGAGGAGGCAGACTTGTTCTGTTGCTTTGTGTCTCCTTGGAGTTGCAGACGCTGTGTCTTAAGTCAGGGTTTAATGTGAAAGTCTCTGGAATCAGAAAAAACAAAAGCCTTTGGCCTCGTCCCCCTGACAGTGTGGAGCCACAGCCTATCTTTTCCAGGTCAATCAGCAGAGGGATGCCACACATTCTTTCTGTCTGATGTTTATTCTCAACACCTTCTTAAAGATGAACTGGCGGCTCTGTTTGGACTACCTCTGCTGGGCTGTTTGCTCGTGTGCTTTGACTGTTAGAAATGAAAAGAACAAACACGCTGTGACCCTTCTTTTTGGGGTTTGCTGTGGCTCTTGTGTTGATTCCATGTAATTGTTGGATTAAAGTTACTGAGCTATACAGTCTGTTGATAGCTTCTTTGCTTTTCCCCATCAGTATTGTAATGTATTTTGGATAATTGACTTTGTCAAAGAAGATTTAACAAATTGAAAATTTGGTTTATAATTGTATGTGCTTTAAAGTCACACTCCAACAATATTTTTTTCAATGGTAAAATCATCCACAGTGGTCTTTTAATTATGATTATGCAGTTTTTAGCAAAAATCATATCATTTCAATCATAATCATGCGTCATATTTTTCGGACATATTTTCTGCAGAGCAGCAGGAGCTGTGGGCAAAACTGTTTCCGCAGAAGTTAACACAGTTAATTTCTCATCTACAGCTTATTTCACCTCACAAGTTCAAGCTAACATTAGTGTAGCAAAAAAAAAAACAGCGAGCAATATCAGAGCTATCCAGCTGCACAGTTTTGAGCCAGACAGCAGCTCAGACAAGGAAATTGAAGACGTTAATCGTTCTATTTGTTTGCAAGTGGATGCTTTAAAATGATTTCACAAAGTTTGAATTCTTTTAATAGGTTTATGCTTCTATTTGATATTTTTGTTTTCCTCCTTCAGGTGTTTCATGTTCTCTCCACTCACCTTTATGTTCTCAGCTGCTGTCAAAGTCTCTCGAAGAACTCCTGTTTCCTGACCTTTTTCGAGATCATCACACATTTCAGGTCCTACAAAATCATTTTGGTCCATGCTCCAGTGGACCACAGTTTATCTGGGTGTGTTGTGATGAGATGGTGACAGGCACAGGGGTCTTTTTAGATATAAAATCAAAGGAAAGGCGGATCTTAATCTCCACAAAGGAAAAAAAGATACCGTCTTACTGAGGTGGACAGGTGTTGCAATCCAGAATTCCTCTGAATGTTTCTATCATCAAACAAACTGCTTCTCTATTAGGAGTAAAAGGCAAAAATGCATATATTGTCCTAAATGTGAGTAGTTTCTGTCTGTATTTGGGAGATTGTATTCTTCTAATTAAAAAAAAAGCACACAAAAAATTAAACAGACAAGTCTTTTTGCATTGTACTTGAAGACAAAAATCCATTTGTAGAGCTCCAACTCTGACTGTCAGACTGGATCAGTTGGTGGTTCCTCACAGACTCTGATAGGAGAACTAGGTGACCAGCTCATAGTAGGTTTTCTATTGGAAAGTTTTTTTTGTTTTTTTTTTTTTACAGCAAAGCTGCAACAAATGAATCCAGACTCCTTTGAACAGTAGAGCCCACAAACACATCTACTCTTGACACTGACTAAAACACATCTGGGCTGTAAATACGACAATATTATTAGCTGCTTTTTTTTCTCAGAGCTCTATACTGGTGTGGTTTATGGCCTAAATCTGCTTAAGTTTTGGAAACACACTGGGAGGACTGGGAGTGTGTGAAATTCCCAAAAAATGGGAAAACCCAGTGAGCGTCGAAACCTCCACTGGAGCAGTTTCTCATCAGCCGGAGTGACTCACATTCCAGTTGGAAATGTGGCTGACTGATGTATTTTCAACTGTTCAAATTCAAACTGTTAAGAAAACTATACGTACACTTTATTGAAATCAACATATTTCAGATTCACCAGTCTAAATGATGAGCTAAAAAAAATTTGATTAACCAATATTTTATAAAGCTGCTTTTTCCCCTTATTTAGGAAACCAGAAAACGCAAACCTGACAGGAAAACACAAAACAAAGTAGAGAGAAACTTGGATAGAAATATTGGAAAGATGCACTTAAAGAAATAATGTACAAATTTACAATAATACACAAATGTACCCATCAGCATTCACACAAATGTATTTTTATTTTTAAGTTTATTTTTTTTCCCTTCTGTTTTTACCACAAAAGCAAATGAAGCAGGCACAGATGTAAATAACAAATTTGAGAGTTGACCTTATTTCAGCATGTTAGAATGTGAAGCTTTTGTTTTACTCTGGTTTTTATTAAAACCTTGCATTTTTACTTACACAGTCCAGTTCAAGTCACAAATCAACATAAAAAATATTGAGACCAAACCACAATTCTTATTATTGAATACATTACACTTTTAATGGTTGCTATTTTTATGTTACTAGATGTATGAACATTAAAATATATATGTAATTACCGTCATTTATACTTTTATTTATAACTGGATTTCATATTTATCAAAACTTGAAAAAGATTTAACCACATTTTGAAAGGAAGGAATTATAATGTTTTTTTTTTTTGTTTGTTTTTTTAAACTTGTCCTGTCCAACAGCTGGGCAAACAGATATGAGCTGAGAGCCTCTTGTATTGGACAGATTTTACTCTTACAATCGGGGGTTATAAATCATAGCGAACACAAAATGTATGTTGGTATAAGCCCCTTTTGTAATTTAAACCAAACTTTATTAATATTGATTTTTTTTTTTTGTGTCTTTTTTGTTGGACCGGACGGAAAAGGAAAGGGGGAAAAGGAGGGGGGGGGGGGGGGGGGGGGATGGTGATGGTGGATTATAGAAGTTAGAGAAGGACTACAGGGAAGGGAAGGTAGAGTTGTTAATCTACAACAAGTTGTTAATTTGCAACAAAATGCTGGAGCTTATACCCATTGCAATAGTGAGTGTTGGTCTAAAATGGGCACGGCCTGTCCACACACTCAGCTGTTACATACCTGCCGGCTCCGAGAGTGTTCACAAACTTGTCCACATCCAGTTCACACGCACACTTGTGCATACCAACCAACACATGTAAAGCATTACATTCTGTCACGCACACTATTTGAAGGTGTAAAGGTGAGCCGACGCCTGTGCTCAGGTGAATGTTATGTTAAGCTGAAGTGGATGATGGAATGCACAAAAAAGGAGGGAGAACCCCCAGCCATCCCCACACCAAGACACCCGCCGAGGCGGCAGCGCCGACCAGGGCCCGCCCCCGCACCCATACTGTGGGGTCAATGGAGGAGATCCACTCGCCAGGCAGCCCGGCCAAGCACCCAGACCAGGGCCCGCAAGACAGCCACACGGGCCCCCAACACCCGAGTGCAGTGAGGTACGGAAGCGCAGAGCGCAAGGCCCAGCCCAGTCAGGAGAGCATCCCTCCCACCGCGCCAGGTGGCCCAGCGCGGGGCCCCACCCCCGAGAGCCCCACCACCCCAGACAAGCCGCCCACCACCACCCAGGAGTTCTGGGCATCCCCCCACCCCAGCCCCGGGTACGAGCCCGGGCCCCCCACGGGAGACCCGCTCCAAAGCTCCAGGCAGCTGCGGAGATCCAGAAGAGAGCACGATGGGGGTCAGCTACCTCCATCTAGAAAAGGGATGACCAAGAGAAGTGGGGGTCCCCGAAGGTGTACATTGCCTGACCAGGCTCTCCTAATGTTGTGACCCAGAAGGGGCTCGGCACCCGAGGGTAAGGGCCAGAACCCGCACCACAAGGACACAGACACCCTCCAGGCTCAGATAGAATATCATCCCCCGCTCATGGACTTGCCAGAGGACAAAGGGATCCCTCTCCCTGCGTGGGGAGGGGGCCGCCGGGCCCAGGAGGCCGACCCCCAGGAGACAAGGCCACCGCTGCTGAAGGCCCTGTTCCCTCCACCAGGGATGGGGTAAGGGACAGAAGATCAGTATATTTGTTTTTTTAAACAATGTCACACAAAAGTTTTTCTGTCAACTTTCTGGTTAACTTCAGCAGTAAACAAAACATAAGCAAATTTTTATGTTTACTTTTTTTTTTTTGAGTTCTTTCAATGAAAATCTGAACCAAACCTACAAAGATTTAGTAAGTACATCTGTATGTCACCAACCTTTCAATAACTGGTGCATTATATGATGCCTTTTCATGTGATTGACCAGGTTGGTGTGATGCGCATTGTGATTACAGAACGGACTCAATTAATCTTTGGTGGAAATACCCCAAAAAGGGAGACAAAAAAAACACATTTTAGAAGAACATTTTTGGCTTGCACTCTGGTACGGCTTCTCCACCATGCTAACATGGTCGTATGACGTCACATAATTGATTACAAGATTTTTGTTAAATTCTTAATTTCACATTTATTTATTTTTAAATTTAAACTATTGTCAAAATTTAAAGCAAAATTGGCCTTTCAGAACTTATTTCAGTATGAACTGAACTTCAGTCAGTTTTTCATCACAAAAGACACAAAAAAAATCTAGCACATTCGTTTTTTTTAGTTTCTATATTTGTAATCCAACATTATTCTGCATTTTTAGAGTGAAAACTGCATTGCCAGAAGATCAGAAGTTAATTTTTATTACATTCCACTATATTTATGAAGATTGGTATTTCGGTAATCTCTAATATTATAAATATTTGTACTCGTTTTTTCCGGAACAGATAACAGACATCTGAGTATTCAGATAAGCGTTACAGCTGTAGTTATTAATGAAAAGTAAAAGAGAAAAGATAAAGTATACGACTCATAGATGTTATCAGAGAGGAGGAGGCTGGCTCCCTGAAAAGATGTTCAGGGCTAACATAAGGGGGGGCACATTTCAACAAGTGTTGCTGAAGCTACAAAACTTGAAGCATTTTGTGTTGGTGCTGCTGGAATCAAACCAATGCTGATCTCTATCAGTGTTTGTGAGCCAGCTGTGCTGTCATCAGTCTAGACAGCTGCCTTTTATCAGCCACTGTTGAGCGGTATACAGCGCTAAAGCCATCTGTCTGTCTGTGTGGGACATCCTGTTCCTTTCACGCCAGGGATGGGGGCACAAAAGAGGCTCAGGAACCAGCTTTTAATTCCACCTGTCCCTTTGATCGCTCTGCCAGCGCTGCGTTTGCCGTCAAGTCCTTTCCAGAGTCTGGTTGCACACTTGGGGGGCAGTTGTATTTGATAGATGTGTTTGGTGGTAAAAGCCAGAAACGTTGGCGATGTTGAGCTCCCGCCTGCTGCTGTAGCATTCCCAGCCCGCCGTCCTGCTGGGTTGGGATTTCTGTTTCCCTTTAAGCCCCGGGTCTGCCTTTCCACTTACAGTCATGATCTTTATCCCACAGCCAGACTTCTCTCTTATGATAGAATGGGGGAAAAAAGAGAGTTCTTTCACTCAATTAAAGCTGCTAACTTCCCAACCACTTATAACTATTATCTGAGCTCATTCAACAGCCATTAAAATATATTTACAGCTGAAATATAATATGAAAACATAATTGTAAATTCCTCTAATGACCTGGGGACAGAAGGTGGTCATGTGGCTTAAGGTCATGGGTTGTTTGTGTCGCAGATGATTTTTAACCAGCTCATTTTACAAGTTAGTGCTTACTTCACCAGAACGCCGTCGAGTACAGCAAGCTTTGTGGGCAAACAGCACAGTCTGCTGTGTTTGGTAACTTTCCTCAGTTTAGATTTACATTTAACCAGAGCAAATAATCTGCCAACAAGGATTTAAGTTGATTAGAAGTCTGACAACTTCTTTCCTGTTAGCAAGTTGGATCTTCACTGTCTTGCCCGCCGAACCTTCAGCTGCTCATTTGACTTTGTTTTGCTTGAAGATCAGAGCTTCAGAACAATCCAAGAAGAAAGCTACAGTTTAGAAAATGTATGTGGTAACTGAATGAGATTTTGCACAAAATAAGAAACACTTTAATGGGGTTTTATTTAAAAAAAAAAAAAAAAGTGGTTCAGAACAGCTAAATAAATTATGATGATGTCATGCAATCCTATATGTTTAATCCTTAAAGCCTGCAAGAAAACCTGCAGCAAACACCTTTTCATAACAGAGTTGTAAGCCATTAATTGAAACCTATAAGATCAGAGTTTAGCTTTTCTACAGAATGAAACATGTCCGATTTTTGAATTTCAACCAAGACTTTAAAAGCTTTTTTCAAACAATTATTAAGTTTTAAATAGGCTTCCAAATTACATGTTAGGGGTCAGTTTCTTTGTTTGTTTTAAGTTTTTTCTTGTTGTATTAGTTTGAATAATCTTTGTTTAAATTAAAGAAGACTATGCTGTAGTTTTAAATGGTTTGTTGAAAATTTCAGTCATTTCCAATACAAATTTTCTCCATTTGTTGGAAAATACTTGAGGTAATAAAACCTGTGAGATAAAAACTACAGGATTTCTAAAATTATTTCTCAAGAAGTTTGTAAAATATTTTGTGACATTTATTCTATGCAGGGTTAGTACAAATTTGATGCTTTTGATTCACTATAAACTATTAAACAAATAGCAAAAAAAATGTTAAATCAATAATGTTTATTATTTCTACCATATGTCTCCTGTCTTCATATGAATTTTGTCAAAAGGTTATTTTGAAATAAAGTCATTACATTGTGATAGCATTTGAAATGTTTTTCATTTAGGCCTTAAATGGTTTAGGCTAAACTGCCAAGTTTCTATTATGTTGGTTCTCATTTATCTAGGGGATGTCTTGTAGCGAATCACAACATCTGGACTTGAAACCTTATCCAGAATTTAAGTTCATATGCTGTGACTCAACTTCAAGACTCAAAGTTTAAATGAGTAATTCCGTTTTAAATGAAGTGGTTGGTTGAGCTGTATTTAGCAGGGGCTCGGTGTCTGTGAAAGAATTCTGGCATTTTGTTTCACTATTTTTATCACATGATTTCAATTTAGACACATGGAGTTATTTTCCTGCCCAGGCCAAGCAGCCCCACACCATCACACTACCACCACCATGTTTGACTGTTGTCATTATTTCATTTGTCTCCAGTTTCTTCTGGAAAGTTCCTCTCTTGTTTTATGAGTCTTTAAAAATTGTAAATTAAAGTTTTGGGGGTAATACAAATGTTTCTGAAAGGCGTGAGGCAATTTGGGAAATCACTTTTGTTTGTGTCGTCTGCATTCCTGACCTTAACCATCTGTGTAAAAAACGTAATATCTGCTATAAATCTAAAGTAGATATTGTGCCCCCCTCCCAGGCCTCCTGCTGTGTCCTCTATGCCCACTTTATTCTTGGTCTCCAACATTCAAGTTTTCCCTCAGTTTGTCTTTAGAAGTGAAGTTGCAGACGTTCTCTGAGAGAAAAACCACAGACAATCCAGACTGACTCTCACCTGTCTGCAGGGTGCATACTCACACATACTTGGGAGATTTGTGGGTGTAGAGGAGGAATAAAACAGCAGTTGGAGAAACCACTGAGGATGGCGGGCAGATTACACAAGTGTCTAATCTGGAATGCTTTTGTCTTTTTGGAGCGGTGCGGTGTATTTGCCACTTCTACAGGATGGATTAAAAAGCTGAAAGAAAGTGAAGGGCACACAGTTTAGAGTTAAAATGATGACCCCCTCCCCAGTATCTGAGTAACAAAGTAAAGTATGAGGAGTGTCTGTTTCCCTGAAGTAGCAGCTCCTATGAAAAATGTCAGACTGCTGTGCATGGCTTAAATCTCTGTAAACGCGCAGGCTAAAAGCCGGGATGCATTGCAGGTATGCGGCGGAATGCTGATCTGCACGATTGCGTACTCGCTGACCCCTCCACCTCACTCCGCCCTTCACTGTCAGACCGCTTCTAGCAGAGGTCCGACTCCTCTCCATCCAGAGCCGCTTCTCGGTTCCCATTGCCCTGCCGTGAGAGTTCACGGGGTGAGTCGAAGTTGAAAGGACATTGGTGGGGAGGGGGGGTTTCCAGCAGGGAAAGAACATTCTGTGCCAGGGAAATGCAGCAGCGGTGTCCTGCTGAACACAGTCTGCTCGCTGGCTGCTGGGACCTGACAGACTGCAGGTTCAGTCAGGACAGGGGTTGTTAGCTGCACACACGCTCCCAAATGGATTCTGACACAATAAATGTGGGGTTTTGCAAACATCTGCTTGCGCTCTTCCTTCTGCGTATGAGTAACTCCCTGCAGCACTGTCCATGTTTTTCAGCCGTTTATCCGTTTGAATGGCACTAATGCAGCAAGTCATCTAGAATAAACAGCAGCACTCTGTCTGCTGCTTCTTTATTTTCTTTAACAGACTTGCTGAATGAAGTTGTTCTGTTAACATCTTATAAAAAAAAACACAAAAACTTCTCAGTGTTTGGTTTCTCTTTAAACACAGCCTCTGGCTAACCTAAACAGCTGACATCATTCAGATAATAGTTATTAACTTCTTTTCCTTCACGCTAACCACTTAATGGTGTGATTTACAGTGTTTCCCTAACAACTGGGCATTGTTTCCATCATGTCGAGTCTTGAAAGCCAGAGTGTTTTCTGCTCTGTTTGAACAGTGGTTTCACCTGTGAGGTAAAGGGGAAGCTTTCCTTCATTAAAGGAGCTTGTGTTTCCATCCCGCTTCACCAAGATTCTTCTGTTCTTGAGAGTAAAGTCCACACAGAGGTGTGGCTACCGCTTTGTGCCTCTGTCACTGTGGTGTTGTTCCTCTCAATCTCTTTTTTTTGTCATCAGTTACATGTTCCACCAATGTAAAGGAACACCAAAACCGCTGGAGCTGTGGGGCTTCAGAAAAACCAGGACTGGAGATGTTTGTTTGTCGCTAAAGCCCAGTGTGATCCCCATGCCTTTGTGAAGACATATTTGTTGAAAATCGGTTTTGCTATATTTACATTTTTCAGAGGAAGCGAAATGAAATGTTTGGATTTTAAGCAGTCCTCCTGTTAACGTATTGCCAGTTTGTTGCAGGCCGGTGTTTACGTGTCATTTCAGTAAATGCAAATCATTTGTTCAGGCCTGAAGCCACCAGCGTCCTGACAGAAGTTTGTTCAAATTTTGTTCTTACCCTTTTGTGTTTAGGTAAGTAGGAAAATGCTAGTTGGCTTTAGGGAAAACTTTATTTTACAATCAGGAGAACAAGCACCGGCAGGTGTTTCTTAACACAACAACAGCTGTTTTTCTTTAGAAGAATTTCTGTTTGGTGTGATTTTAAAAAAGCTGAATCAGAAGGCCAAGGTCGAAGCGTCTCAGATCTTATTTCGTCTACTCAAATATCTTTTAAAATATTTTTTTCACAAAGACAAAACAAAAAGCTCTCAGTTGTATTTTTACATCAAGAAATGAAATAACACAGGTTTTATTTAAATGCAAAGTATTGATTTAAAGAAAAGTTTTGGTTTCAAATTTCAAGTTTGTCTGTTTAATTCATCCAGCAACACAAAGTTACAAACTTCTGTGTGTAAATCTGGTGCTACTTTTTAAACATGGGTTTTAAGTAGGGTTGTGTATCTTTCCTTTTCACACGCTTCGATATACATCTCAATACATGGCCCATAAATCCTTACACCGAAAATTCAACTAGCTTTGTAGCGATATGATACAGTCCAATTCCTTTACCTAAATGGATTCATTAATTATTTGGAATGTAAAACTCTAAATGAAAATATATTTTAACAACCTTTTTTTTTTTCACTGGCGCTTTTTATTTTATTCGACAAAATCAAAATATCTTTGACATAACGGCGTTGAACATTAACATTTTAGATAGTTTTGTTCTTTGTGGTTAAAAAGCGGTCATACTAATTTTTTCAGGTATTTTTTGCAGTGCTGTGAACAAAGGGTTATCACATGTTTAGTGAACACAACACGCATCCCTCGCTGTGGTTTACCTTCAGCCAACTATTGACCTGACTTGGTAGAAGCAAGTTTTTTTTGTTTGCCTCATATGGACATTAAAAGGTAAACATTGTAGAGACACAACAGGAAGAGAAACTGACCAAGTTTGACAGAAATCAGTCGTTTACTTTCTGGTCAATTTTATACTTTTTATAAACAAAATCTTGTTTATCTGTGGTTTTCAATTGATTCTGCTGTTACTCTCAGTAATACAACTTTATGTCATATTAATGCAACTTTTATGTCTGTTTTCCAAAGTGACTTGAGTAGAATTTAAAACCTCACAATTTCCAGCTGTAAAGAAAAGAACAAAAACAGACAAACAAGAAAACACCTCTTTGCAGTTTTGAAACAGAAAAAACTCTCTGACTGTAAAACCACGGCACAGAATAGACTTGATGCTTTATGCTAAAGTATGAAAATATTTTAGTTAATAAGAGTTTTGGTAGATAAATCATTGCTGCAAACTTGTAGAGCACCTGCAGGGGGGATGAAGATGCATTCAGTTTTTATTTTTAAAAAATTGTTTTCATTTAGATTATCTCTTGGGACACCACAATTCTTGGTCTAAAACCAAACCGTATGCTATACCATTGTACCGAATTATGAGGGAAGTGAATCGTTGCATCACTACTGCATGCCAGTGTGCTAAATTTAAGATGGATTTATTATGTTGTTTTATTGCATTACACCAGGCTTAGTATGAGCCAACTCAAAGGTCTTTCTTCATTTTACTTGCTTATTAGCCAAAAAAAAAAAAATGATTTTCAGAATTTTTTGTTTTTGTTTTGTAATACCCAAATCATATACATTGAAACAAAACAAAACTGTAAAAAAAAAAATCGAAATTTAAACTGAATTTTTCGGCAAGTGAGTCATTGCATCCCTCATTTCCTGAGTGTTTTGACTTTTTTGTGAACAGTTTCCTTTCTTTTTTACATTTTCCCCCCTAGAGTGTCCACCGAGGTGTGGAAGACGAGCTTGCACCGCAGAGGGAAAGTGCTGCCACCCGCAGTGCCTGGGCAGCTGCACGGCTCCCGACAGCGACACTGCGTGCGCGGCCTGCATGCATTATTTCCACCAAGGCCGCTGCATGGCAGACTGCCCTCCAGGCACCTACCGGTTCGAGGGCTGGCGTTGCATCAGTGCCAAAGTCTGCTCCAAAGTCCACCACCCAGATTTTGACACCTTCGTCATCCACGGGGGAGAGTGCATGCCTGAATGTCCGTCCGGTTACACCCGGTCTGCCACCAACAGGTGAGAAATGCGTCACTCTCCTTCACCTCCTCACCTAATTTTAGATGCTCAAGTGTTGGTTTATTGTCCCCGTCCTCCCCAGCATGCACTGCACAGCCTGCGATGGTCTGTGCGATAAAGTCTGTGACGGGAAGGTCATCGACTCCATGGATGCTGCTCAGTCTCTCAAAGGCTGCACCGTCATCAAGGGAAACCTGCACATCAACATCCGCAGAGGCCGTGAGTATCCCAGCAACAGAGAACTCTGCCGCCGGGCCGAGCAGTTTATCAGGCCAAATCAGGATGAGCTTAAATTGAATGGAAAACCAAATTGTACATTTAAAAAAAAAAAAAGAACAGAACATTTTAAAAAACAATTTTGACCTCAAAAGTGTCACCATAACCTTTATCAATCATGTCTCAGTGGCTAATGGGATTCAAACCCCACCCTCGCATAGGGCTGTGCAATTAATCGATTCAGTCAATTAATTTAAATTAATCAGGGGCACTTTTTAGCTGTGCTAAAAAGGGGAAACAACTCATTTGTGATAGAAAATAAAACACTTTATAGACTGTGTGAAAATGCCAAAAGCAGAGACCAAAGACTGATTTGAGTTGATTCAGGATGATTTCAGCACAAACTTCTGCTGACTTGTAAACCCAGAATCTTTCAGTAATACCTGGTGAATAAAATACATTTATTTGTGTGTTTGCTGCTTTCTTTGTGTTTAGACAACATGGTGGCCGAGCTGGAGAGCTTCACAGGTCTGATCCAGAGGGTGACTGGTTATGTACGGATCACCCACTCCCACACCCTCACCTCCCTGGCTTTCCTCCGCAGCCTCAGATACATCGATGGAGAGACTCTACTGGAAGAGTATGACCACAAACACTTGTGACGCCGTCTCGCTGCGAGCGGAATCTCAAATCTTTTTTGTCACAGACATGCAAACATAATGTTAAAGGCTCAGCTGACCTCTGATGCAGTCGTGTTTAGTCCTTCTTGAATTCTGTGCTCACATTCTGCTCATTTTTGATCAGATTCATTATCGTTTAGTTGTACATTTTAAGGAAAAAAAACTACTTTGGTTGTTTATTTTACTTCACAACTAACAATAAATAGATTCTGTTTATGGTTACATCCATTCCAGTTAGTTAAGCTTTTTTAAATCCAAGAGAAGTGTATGAATATGACCAAAAAAAAAGCCTCTCCACAGGAATAATTTGCATATTTGTATAATTTTAGTGATTCAGAACATGAAGTTACTTTAAACCTTATTCTAAAACTACTTAAGAAATTACAAGTTGTACTTTATACAAAAAATATGAGTATATAAATATAAAAATATTAATTTATACAAGCAAAAAAAACCATTTAAAAATAAAAACCCTGCTCAAACCTTCAGGGTTATGTTGGAAAATGTCCTACAAAATGTGTCCTGTTGGACCTGAAGTCAAACCAACATTGTATTTTATTTAAATAAGCTAAAAGTAAGCATTAGTGGTGATGGGATCATGACTCTGTTGCTTAGGACTGAGATGATTATTGATTAAAACCAAAACAAAAAATCTGTTCTGTATGATAAAACAAAGAAAGGTTTTCCACCAGCTTATGGCTTTAAGCTGAAGAGCACTTGGGTTTAGCAGCCAGTTGAGTCAAAAATGACTCAGTAAAAGTTCTGAACGGTTCTGTTCTGCTTAGATACTGTTTCATAAACACCTTTATGATGGAAGCTCCTCCAGTTTGTCTAACAAAAAAAATCTGTAAAATGTCTCTAGTGATACACAACTATTTCATTAGAGGACAAATACTTTTTAAGAGTTTCAGCCAAGTTTGGACAGTTATCTCCTAAAAATATGAAATCCTTTAAAACGTTCTTCTATCTCTACTTTTTTTATTTGTGCGTGAAATGTGTTTAAACAACATAAACCAAAACATTTAAACAAAAATGGATGAGGTGCAAATATTTTGTTTAAGCCCTGATACTAATCATTTCCCCCAGCCCTAAAATCAACAGTCTCTCCTCAGTTAGATTTCACAAACTTTTAGCAGACCTTGAATGCAGCACAGACCTTCACTGGTCTCAGACGAGGCTCTCAGGGTCACACAGTCCTTCACTCCCTGCCTCATCTGTTTGTCTTCGAGCCCAGGGGAGTCTGGCTGTCCCAAGGTCCAGATTGCTGCCATTCCTTGATGGCTGGGTGTTACTTGGGGAAAAAAAAAAGTAAACACAAACCAGGGAAAGGGCAAAAACTATTTTAGAATTTTTTTTGTTGATTTTTCAACCCCAAAAAAATTATATATATATATGTTTTTAATCAATCGTATCGATCAAGTTTTTTTCAATTTTTTTGAAAATGTCAGCTAGAATTGTAGGAAAGCTGTATTCATTTCAGTAATAGGAATGTTTTCTAGTTTGAAGTTGACGTCATCATGTTCTCCTTTGTCTCTCCAGCATGTACGCCTTCTCAGCGTTCGACAACCAGCAGCTTCAGTACCTCTGGGACTGGAAGCAGCACAACCTCACCATAAAAACAGGAAAGCTCTTCTTCAGAGCGAACCCGAAGCTCTGCATGTCAGAGATTCGTAAGATGTGGACCAAGACGGGCATCCGGGAGCATTTTCAGGAGACAGACTTCCGAAACAACGGCGACAGAGCCAGCTGTAAGGACCTACATAAGCTCCGGTCGAAAGACCACAAACAATTTAATGACTTCGTCCCCTGTTCGTGAGCCGGAGTTAGTTTGGAGCAATTTGCAAACACTTTCTCTCGAGTTTATTGCTCTTTTCCGCCATATGTTGGTATTTATCTAACCGCACTTTGTTGCACACATGCTGAAGCAGTTAAGTATTCTCTGACTCCCTGCTGCCTCCGCAGGTGAGAGCACAATTCTGCGCTTCAAGTCCAACAGCACCCAGAGCACCAGGATCATCCTGACGTGGGAGCGCTACCGACCCCCAGACTACAGAGACCTCATTAGCTTCATCGTGTACTACAAGGAGGCGTAAGTTTCTGTGGCACCATCCTAAAATATGATGACAGAAGTATCAGATGGAGCAAAATGCCTGGAAGAAGTCTGTAGTACTTGGTGTCTTTACTCTTTGTAGTTTTGTCATCTCGACTCCTCAACCAAACATGCTTTCTTCAGCACATTTCCATCATGTGTGAAACACATGTCTGCATCTGAAAACACTGAAGTTTATCATCAAAGGAAAACGTCAAGCTTCAGCTCAAACCACAAATCCCGTCAGCATTAATTCACTTTTCCGTCATTCTGAAAATGATAGCAGCATATCTTTAAAGTTTGTACATGCCATGTTTTTGTTTTTCTGACTGCAGCATCCTAACTGGGTAACATTTTTTTCCCAAGTTGGGAGAGCTGATGCAGGAGCAGAGCCAGAAACAAAACATCAGTTTTTCTGTTTAGTAAACAGAACTGTCACCACTCGGCATCGTAGGAAAAAAGTTAAGACCATAAAAAAGAGGGTTGTGGGAAATTCTAACCAGAGATTGACTAATGTGTTCTTTTCTTTTCAGGGACGATACTGATTATTAGTAAACAAGAAAGCCAATAAAGCCAATCTGAAGCTGAACATATTGGCATCAAAATTTTAAATAATAAAAACACCAACAATTGAATTTGTTTATTTAAAATACAGTTAAAGAAAACAAGCGAATAAATATCTTCTTGAAGTTTAGTGAGTAAAAGGCTCAACAGCATCTCATTAATCAGCGTCATGCATTTTTAAAAATTAAATAGACAGCTCCTTGAAGTTTTATGTAATTAATAAAGTTAAACTTAAACATAAATTAAATGGTTAGGGTGTATTCAGACTGGACACATTTGGCTCACCTAAAGTGAACCAAATTTTGCTTCTACCAATAATTTGGAACATATTTTCAGTCTGAATTAGTGCTGTCAATCGATTAAAAAATTAATCAGATTAATTACACTTTTGGGTTGTGATTAACCACAATTAATCACAATGTTTTACAAAAAGCCATAAAGAAAATGTTTCCTTCATTTTTACTGTCTGAAATGTTTACATTTATAAATTGTTAACTCAGAAGTTTAACTTGTGTACACAAAACACATCAACAGTAAGATAAGCAGAACTGTAAAGACTTACAGTAAAGACTACTGTAAAGCAGTAGTAAACCAAGAAAACAACCCGAACCCTAATTTTTTAAATTAATCTTGTGCATTAACAGCCCTAGTCTGAATACACCCAAGTGGACCCTGGTCCAGAACCTGGGACTCTTCTTTCGAGGTGGTCTCGGTTCTTTTCCAGTCGGACTTAGCGCTGGTGCGCTCTTTATCTCAGTCTGAATAGGCTCCGTGCTTGGAGCAGAACAAGTGGACTAAAATGGCCACCGTATCTGGGCATTACGGTATGTAAACAGAGTAGCAAAAATAGCTGCCTTTCCATTCATTACACATATGAGCAAAACTTTAACGAATGTCTAGAAATGTTGAAAAAACAATTTTGCAATTACAGTTTCCGTTAAATCATAATTACGCAAATAAACAGAAACCAACTCGTGATAAGTCATTCTAAAACATGGTGACAGATGTGAACATCTGTTAAAGAATTACAAGGGTGCATTTGGATGATGTCACAGCAGTGCTGGGCGCGTGCCGCTTAGCTAGACACAGAGACGCATGTGAGAAGCCTGTTTAGCTGTATTAAAAAATAAACGTTCAAACAAGTAAGCAGTTGGAGCCGTTTTTTCTGTTTAACACAACAAGATACATTCAAATTTTTGCCACGGCATTAGCGCTCATCATCCATCTAAGGAGAGATCAGCTTTTTATGCGGGCTATGGAGTGTTAAGCTTTGTACATGTGGCAGCGGCCACATGTACCATTTTTGGAAATCATGGTTGGGGATAAAATATGCTCAGCAGACTATGACCTGACCAACAGACTTTTCCAGTCTAAAAAGACCCTTCGTTATAAGTTGAAACAAAAACAAAATGTGTAGGGAGTTCCCTGGCATATTTTATAAGGTCAAATAATAATCTAAATCAATAAAACGTTTCCTGAAGTTTTATCAAGTAAATAAACAAATTAAATTGGAGAAAATGGTTAAATTGTCAATAGTCCCAGTTAAGTAGCACGACGTGGTGCAAAAGCAAAATTGTTTCCTGTGATCTCCAACCAAACAACTTCTCTTGGACTCATAAATTGCAGAGATCTTGCTGAAGATGCGCTTACTCGTGACTGATGAGGATGCAGATATTTTCGGCTTCTGCCTCTTACCAGTATACGGTTTGCATCCCCAATCAGATGTCACCGTGGAAAGGCTGGAGACAGAGAGCTGCATCTGAGCCAAAGTAACCCCTTCAAAATCAGCCCATTTGTAGAAAATGGAAGATCCTAATATACATCAAAATAACAAATATTGCAGTTGACAATCGGTCGACCTCTTTTTTTAAATCAAAACTCCAACTTCAGTCTCAGCGCAAATATTTTTTTGTCTGACTCTAAAGTCAAACTCAAAAGTTTGCTTTATTTTCCTCCATTGAGTTAATTGTTAACGTTTTCTCTATTTTTGACTGAAATCCCAGCCTTTTCTTCATTCATTCTTAGCTTTTCCTGTTGGTTTTTGACTGTAATCAGCTTTCTGGATCTTGAATTTTGTGAGACACCTGCTATTTCTTCTAGACCCTTTCAGAACATCACAGAGTTTGAGGGTCAGGACGGCTGTGGCTCCAACAGCTGGAACATGGTGGACGTGGAGCTGCGGCCTGAAAAGGATTCGGACCCGGGGGTTTTGCTGTCCGGCCTGAAACCCTGGACGCAATACGCCATCTTTGTCAAAGCTGTCACCCTCATGGTGGAGGACAAGTTCATGCCCGGAGCCAAGAGCAAAGTGGTGTACATCCGCACCAACCCGTCGCGTGAGTGCTGCCGGAAACGGCACTTTGACCGTACAAAGAATAAAGTTGTTTTTTATGGCTTCAGTTGTCATAAATGTTTTTTTAAACAAGAAGCTCATTGTTCCTCTGCTTCAGAGGAAGACAACATGTTTACGTCCATCATAGGTGGTCTGTGAATGTTCCCGTCCGCACCTGCACTCTGCTGTGTTTGTGCTGCGGTTATCTCGTTGTAATTTGTGAAAAAGCTGCCCTTTATGCCAAAAGGCAAAACAGCCGGTAATTAGTGTAAACAGTATTTCTGACGCAGTTCTGGACTGGCTGGCCGCTGAAGTTTGGCTGAAGTTGGTTAATGAAGTTTGGTTTCCGGCTGCTCTTGACAGCCGTTTGGCTTCAACCTAGATACTGTCTCTGCTGCACTTCAACCCTGAGATCCATGTGTGATGGTTCTTCCATGACAGGATGACATCATTTCTGGGTTTCTCTCAAACACGCCATAAAGAGATAATGAGGAACACGCTTGGAAATAAACACAGCTGCAGCAGAGAGGCACAGAGTAGCCTTATTTACCAAAGCGATCCGATGAAGCCACATAAAATAAATCCAGCTGCAGCGTGAAGACATTCCTGCCACGGCTGCGGGGCCTCCCCGTCCTTACGCTTCCTTGGTTTTGCTGTTTTTTTCAGCGCCCACCATGCCTCGGGATGTGCGGGCGTACTCCAACTCCTCCACCCAGCTGGTGGTCCGCTGGTTGCCCCCCGTCTCACCCAACGGGAACCGGACCTACTACCTCATAAGATGGCAACAACAGGCAGAGGACCGGGAACTGTTCCAGCACAACTACTGCTCCAAAGGTATCCGCTGTGACAGTAACACCAAATATACAAATTTTAGCTTGAGATTGGTCATATTCCAGATATTTGATTCTGAATGTTCTGTTTTCTTTACAATTAAGAGGTATTATCCTCCTGACCAACAGCAGTACAAATTTGCCCTCTATTGAACCTGAATGTCTCCCAATCATTGCATACTACTAAATTACCTCCTTTTGGTATCTATAGAAGACATTTGGGGCTTTTCAGGACCAAATGTAAAGGGGTGGGGCTTTTGAAAATTGTAGTTTTTGTGGAATTGAAACATTATTAAACAGACAGTTTTGTTTCCCTCAGGTAATCAAGAGGTTTAAAAATCCTGATGGAAGTTGCTTTGGAAGGTTTTTGGTTCTTCTAATCAGTTGAGAGTTTATAAATAAAGTTTTGTTTACTTTGGTTTTTTAACCGCAACTTTGATCTAAACTCCCCTCAACAATCAGGATGTGAACAGAGAGATACTGAGCTTCAGGTCTCTACTAAAAAAAAGATCTCTGTCTTACAAGGAGCGGTTCAGAATCAAAATAAATGTAATAATAAGAAAAAATATATAATTTCTTAAGGTTGAAAGTGGATTTTTTTTCTTTTAACTTTTATTGAGGAAGGAAAAAAATGTTTGACCTGAATGTTTGTTAACGGTTAAAATGTAATATTATTTCTTTTGCTTCAGCACACCTAAAAACATTATCCTGAAAGTTTCCAGATCAGGCTTTTCTTTGGAATTCCCACAAAAATCTGGTAGTAATTGGATTTTTGCAATTTGGCTTTTAAATGCTGAAAATTAACATGATTTACTCTGATTTATTACAAAAAAAATAAACCTACGCCTTGACTAAAGTTTTAAGCGTTTTAAGCTTCAGCGGGTCTGTTCTTGGTAAACATGGTTGCTGGCATACTCACATTTGTTCTCCACAAGGAGTAACAACAGCCATTGGCTTGGATACTTCCCAGCATCTCTCATCACCTGGCTGGGATTTTGTCGTCCATGTCAACGGGCTCAGTGTTCCAGCTGCTGCACTTTACTTCTTCTCCTCTTTCTCCACCAGAGCTGAAGATCCCTGTAAGGATCGCTGCCAAAGGGGTTGGAGACCAAGAAGAGGAAACGAAACCCACAAAATCTGATACAGAGGGGGCAAATAAAGGCCCGTGCTGCCTCTGTCCCAAATCCCCAGAAGTCCTAGAGGCTGAAGCTGCTGACGCCTCCTACAGAAAAGTCTTTGAGAATTTCCTGCACAATTCTATTTTCACGCCAAGGTACGAAAGTTTCCTTTGAGGTCACATGTGACAAAATCATTTCTTTATTTTACATTTCTCCTTTCTCTGTCATTATCACACCTTTAGACCGGCTGATCGGCGTCGTAGAGACGTCTTTGGCATTGCTAACTCCACTTACTCGGGGCAACACAAGCCCTTCGGCAATGCCAGTGCCGACTCTCCTCCCCACGCAGCCGGAAACAGCACTGGCGGCGCCGAGCCGGAGCCAGCAGACCGAGAGTATGAGTTCCTGGAGCAGTCCGTGACTGAGCGCGAGCTGCAGATTTCCGGCCTCCAGCCCTTCACCGTTTACCGCATTGACGTTCATGCTTGCAACCGACAAGTCAAGGAGTGCAGCGCGGCCGAGTTTGTGTTCTCCAGAACCAAACCAGCCGGTCAGACCCAACAACATCCTATTCACAGATCGGTCTGTGGCGTTTAGGCAAATGGCTGACGTTTTGTTTTTCTGCCCGTTTGGTTCTGCAGAAAAGGCTGATGACGTACCAGGCCCGGTGACCTGGGAGGGCCAAAAAGATTGGGTGTTTCTGCGCTGGCCCGAGCCGTCCCATCCCAACGGGCTCATCCTCCTCTATGAGATCAAGTACAAACTGGCAGCAGAGGTAACGGTGACGGAGGAAACTTTTATAAAACATTAAACTACAAAGTTAACCAGAAAACAGGATCGTCCTGAAAAACTCTGCAGGTTCAGGGACTGATTATTATTAGATCATGAAGCAAAATGGGACGCCCTCCTGAATTGTGAAACTTCAAATTAAAAGCAGCAGACTCTCAGCTGAACTGCACTTGCATCTTTTTCTCTGTGCGACTCAGGCTGAAAAACACGAGTGTGTATCCAGACAGCTCTACCAGACTCAGCAGGGCATTCGGCTCACCAACCTCAGCCCAGGAAACTATTCAGTCAGAGTGAGAGCCACGTCACTGGCTGGCAACGGCTCCTGGACGCCATCGCTGGACTTCTACGTGGCTGAAAGTGAGACATGCACACGTTCACGCTTCATCTGCAGAAAAACCTCATGAACTCGTCTGCAGACTTACCGTTTGTCTCAACAGGATACGACAGTGCGCTGTACGCCATGATCATTGTTCCCATCATCATCATCGCCTTGATCAGCTGTATGGTTGTCATGTTGGTCGCCCTCAACAGAAAAAGGTGCTCAGAGAAATTTTCTGTTTTCAAACATGGTTGTGAGGATTGTTTACACTTTCAGCACATTAATGATGTTTGTAAATTAACTCTTTAACACTCTTGGACCATTTACGCGATCAACCGATTCTGTGCAAAGAAAAGAGGATTCTCAAAGCGGTTTTGCACCAATACGCAACACATTACAGGCATAGAGTTGAGTAACGACAAAGTCGCTTATGTCTGCAACAGAATCTGCTGATTGAAGTTGTTTGTGTGAACAGTTCACTACTGTAGCGTTGCATATCAGCGCAAACCTGCTTTTCTCCACTTTAAAATTAGCTGAAATTGAAGGTTACAAAAGTCAAAAGAATTTAAATACTGGAACTAATAAAGGATTACAAAACTGAACTCCTCCACAGCTTCCTATGGACTTAAAAATCATACCTCCACCTTCAGCAACTGAAGTAGTTTTTTTTAAAAATGTTTTTGTTACTCACATTTTCAGTCGCTTTGGATAAAACCAGATGTCCAAAGGTGTAGTGGGAACCCAAACGGCAACATTCCAATCAGAGCTTACCGTTGTACCGCTGGCCCCACAGCCTCCATTATCCAAGTCCAAAGACGTGAATTAGGAGGAACACCTGCTGTAAATTGGCTCTTTCTATTTTCCCGTCCAAAAACACGGCGTTGGAGGTCGCTGTGGGTGGGACCTATGATCACTTTAGATCCTCTCATGAACCAAAGCAGTATACAGTGGTCCCTCACTATGTCATGAGCTATTTTTTGGTCTTGCTGTTTTGATGGGGTTTTTTTTCCCTCTGCTCTTTTGCGTGCAACTTTTTTTTTTCTTTTTTTTTACAGCACATTGTGTACTGTGTTCTTATTGGCTGTTACCCATTATCAATCGATCTCTTTGCCGCATCTCCTGTACAGAATGTGTTTATTTTGCCAAATTTACATAAAACATTGACAAACATTTGATTGCGATCAGATCTTTGTTTTCATTCTATAATACTGGACTAACTTTCTATGAAGGTTTGAGCCTTGAGAGTTTAAACAAGAGAGAAAAGTGTGAAAATGTGCATGTCTGTCTGTGTGTAGTGAGGGGATTTAAAAGTTTTAAAACATCTGTGAATTCGTGAAAGTTTGAGACAAATTTTGTCAAATTTTCTGCCATTTTTTTAGGAACTAAAGTGTGATTTTTCTTTGATTCTAAAATGACGCCTTTAACACTTGATTATTTTGAAAAGGAACAGCGACCGGCTTGGCAATGGAGTCCTGTACGCCTCTGTGAACCCGGAGTACTTCAGTGCCGCGGAAAGTGAGTGACTTCCACTTGCGGCATGCCGTCTGTCTCAATGCACGTTAACTCCGCTGAAAATGTGTTTCCTGTAAAGTGTACGTACCAGATGAGTGGGAGGTGGCCCGCGAGAAGATCTCCCTGTGCCGGGAGCTGGGTCAGGGGTCGTTCGGCATGGTGTACGAGGGCTTGGCCAAAGGCGTGGTCAAAGACGAGCCGGATACCAGGGTTGCCGTCAAGACGGTCAACGAGTCGGCCAGCATGAGGGAGAGGATCGAGTTCCTCAATGAGGCTTCTGTCATGAAGGAGTTCAACTGTCACCATGTGGTAGGTTCAAGCCCACTCCCCCACTTCCTGTCCAGCTTCTTCCTTCAGTCATGATGCCTTTGCTGCAGGTTCGACTCCTGGGTGTGGTCTCTCAGGGCCAACCCACCCTGGTCATCATGGAGCTGATGACAAGAGGAGACCTGAAAAGTTACCTGCGCTCGCTGCGACCTAAAGAGGTTCGTCACGGTCGGCGTGCAGCCGCACAGAAAGTGAATCCTTTTTGCTTTTGAGTCCTGAAGGTGAAACGAAACCACGAGCAGCAAAGATGATGCTACTCTAGAAAAGCACTGATGGTTTGAAACTATTCCTGTCATAGTCAAGATCTCACACCTGTCTGATGTTTCAATCCTGTCTGGATTAGAATTGCCTCCAAGTGTTAAATCAATCCAAAAGCTCTCAGAGGTTCACATTTCTGCTTGACGAGCTGATAAACTTATTTAATTCAATATTTTTTTTTACCAAACTTGCAGTTAAAGTTCAAAATGTTCTTATAAGAACAGTAAGAACTCCTCGTTTCTTGTCTGTTTCCACAGCAACAGTGGTCCAGCTTGTCTCTTCCTCCTCTGAAGAAGATGCTTCAGATGGCAGGGCAGATCGCAGACGGCATGGCGTACCTCAACTCCAACAAGTTTGTCCACCGAGATCTGGCAGCCAGGAACTGCATGGTGGCTGAGGACTTCACAGTTAAGATCGGAGGTGAGAAATGAGCTGCTAAGAGCAAATCTGTTTTTGAACATTGCGTCTTTATTTTTGTCCTCTTTCTTACCATTTTTCTGTCTTCAAACTTTTCGTCACCGGCTGAGCAGACTTCGGCATGACCAGAGACATCTATGAGACAGATTACTATCGTAAAGGTGGCAAAGGTTTGCTCCCCGTCCGCTGGATGTCGCCCGAGTCTCTGAAGGATGGCGTCTTCACCACCAACTCTGATGTCTGGTGAGCAGCCGGGTTGCCTCCATATTTTTCCACGTCCTTTCCAATAATATCCCACGAATGCCGACATGAATGACACTCTGACTGCCCTCCCTCCTCCCTCCGCCGCTGTCCCACCCTGCAGGTCATTCGGAGTTGTGTTGTGGGAGATTGCCACCCTGGCAGAGCAGCCGTACCAAGGACTATCCAACGAACAAGTGCTCCGCTTTGTCATGGAGGGGGGGCTGCTGGAAAAGCCGCAGAACTGCCCCGACATGCTGTAAGAAAACACGCACAGCCTGACCCCCCACCCGAGTCTGAGCATCTAAAACCTGTAAAGGTGTAGACAGAGAGATCACTGAATGAAGACAAACTCACATCTTTGAGATCAGTTTGAAAGTTCTGAAAAAGTCCACTTTTCAACAGTGTTTGTGGACAAACCTCCAGCTTGAATTTTTTTTTTTTTTAACCAGTTGGATGTTTTTAAAAACACAAACTCCCTCCATTACATGAATGAGCCTGCTGCCATGTTTCTTCTGAAACCTGGTCAGAGCAGAAGCTGCTGGTATGAGGGACTTCTGAACATCCACGTGTGTAAGTTAGTATCAAAGAAATCCTGCCTGGTCTTTTGGTCTAAAATTGACTTTTTAAATTTGTTTTTACTCTTGGATGATGTTCACACAACAATCTTGTGTCCAAAATATCCGTTTGTCCTTTTCTTTAGCTTAACTAACAGTTGTTTTGCATTATAATTATTGGAAAATATTTTTAAAACAAACGATAATAGAAAACATGTGAATTCATTATATTTTTAAGTAACAAGGAAATGAGTCTGAGTGGTTCGTGAGTACGTATAGCTATCAAATTTGGTACCGGTGTAGGTAGCATGTGTGTTTGAATTTCTAATGAGCTCCTGCCATCCTGCAGAAAATATGTCTTAAAAGAACAACACAGGCTTTTTGATTTTAGCTAAAAACTGCATAAAAATAATAAAAAGACCAATTAACAAAAGAGAAAAGTTTTTTTTTTCATCTGTTCTGCTAATTGAATTGACAACCACAAGGTGGCGCCAAACTGTTTCCCAATCAATATAAAAGAAGCCTGGTTATTCCAAAAAGTACCTGTGGATGTAAGATTAACCCCTTCGTGCCGTATGTCACTAATTTGCAAAATACCATTGAATCCAAGACTTCATTTAATCCAGCATCACCTTGAAAGAAAAAAAACAATGAAGACTTTTTCCTTTTATTTTTGGAAATAAATTCAGACATGAAGGGGTTAAAGTGCCTGCACTTACGCAGTTAAGTCGTTGAAGATGCTGAAGCAGTTTACTTTAATTACTGAATAATGTCCTAAACGTGCCGAACATTTTGATACCAACATTGCATAGGTTTCAAAGTGCATAAAAAATGTGAAGAAGCAGCATTCACACAATTTGGGTTTCACACAAAAGGTGACCGGATTATTAGGCTGTTTTTTGTCAAAAGTTTAGGATTTTAAGTGCACCTTTTAGTGCGGAAAATACTGTAATTTAAAATAGTTATGCTTCAGATCATTCCTACAAAATATATATTTTATAAATGTAAAAAAGCTGTTTGACTGCATTAAATTAAGCTGAATCTTTCCTGAAAACTTGACTGATTGTGTTTAGTTTCTGAGTTAATAAAGGTTTTTTTTTCTTTTGGAATGAAATGCAAGCAAATGCTGCTTTTGTTTATTTAGTTCGTTGGAGGATGTGTTGTTTTTCACACAGACCTTCATGTTTGTTTGTTTGTTTGTGTGCAGGTTTGAGCTGATGCGAATGTGCTGGCAGTACAATCCTAAGATGCGTCCGTCCTTCGTGGAAATCATCGGCAGCGTGAAGGACGAGCTTGACCCGTCTTTCAAAGAGGTCAGTTTCTATTACAGCGCCGACAACAAGCCCACTGAAGCCTCGCAGCTCCACTCGGACAAGCTGGAGGCCTCAGTGGACGCCCCTCTGGACCCCCAGACCCCCCAGCAGACCCCTCCGTCGCCCAGCTCAGAGGTCCTGCCAGCCTCCTCGCTGGCCCCCAGCTCTCACTCATCACCGTGCACGTCGAGCACCGTCATGGACAAGCAGCCCTCCAGCCAGCAGGCAGCCAATGGGCTTTCAGGGGTGGGCCTTCCGGCGGGTTCTGCCGGCTCCAGCGTCACACTTCGGCCTTCTCTGGAGGAACTTCCTCCATATGCTCACATGAACGGAGGGCGCAAAAACGAGCGTGCCATGCCACTCCCACAGTCCTCAGCCTGCTGATCTGCCCCCCACCCCGTCAGACTGCAACCTCCCCCCCCACCACCGGAAGAGTCCAAGTCTCCATGGGTAACAATGTTCCATTTCACAGCAAGAGCTTCTTCATCAGATAGACTTCACATGGAAGAGGAGTCCACGTTCTGCTGTAGCTCCAAACATTTCCTCTTTAGTTTCACTTCCTCCCAACAACTGGTGGCACTAGACGCTGCTGCCGCCGCCGCCGCTGCTACTGCCGTTGCTGCTCCTGCTGGGTGGAAAAACCAAAAACCTGAAGGAACTGCAAAAGGATAATGATCCCTGGGGGAGCTCATTCTCGGTCTTCAGGGCTAAACCTGTTTTATAATTAAACAAAATGTTGTTTGTTACATTTTTTACTTGTTTCCAAATAATGAAACAGAAAACGTGGGCCTTTACGAACCACCTGGTTCACTTTTGAACGGGCATTACCAAGAAAGCATATCTAAATGAAGATGAAGCACTTCTGTCAGTCCGGTGGGTCTCCATTCTGCACCACGGCGGCAGCCACTTCCTGTTGAACAACCAGAGGGAGGAACGGTCAGCTCTGCCAAATGAATTGCCAAAATTTCTACTGTTTTCAGATTCTCTTTTACTCTCCAGCGTTGTAAGAATAGAAGCAAGAACCCACAAAAGCACTTTCATCTGCCAATTTCCACCAGTCTGCAGTCGGAGGGGTGCGTTTTTGTTTCTGCACGCCCCCCAGGTTACAACTTAGAACCTGCAGCTTTTTCCGTCTGATCATTTTAGCAACATTTTGAGCCACACCTCCTCACAGACTGCAGCTCAGTTGCAGGTAAACCGCCGAGCGCAGCTGGTTCAGAAAAGTACTTTATCATAAGGAGAACTCCTGGAGCAGAACAGCGAGGAGGACCTTCACCGTTGCCGCGGTTCTCTTCAGAGACACTCATGCACACTAAACAGGTATTTTTTTAAACTTGTCCATACTCCTCAAAAGTCACGGCTTCTACATGTGGGCGGAGCATTTATGTGCATAAAAGTTGTTTGTCACTTTTCTAAGTTTTATACAGTTGAAGATTTTCATTATCTTACAGAAAGAAGCTGCTATTCTGTATTTCTCTTGTGGTTGTACTATAGTCTATATATAAAAAGAGAAAAGACGACTCTTCAGGTTGGATTCCGAACATTTCCACTGCGGTTCGTTTTCTAATGCTCGTTGTGTGAAGTGGATCTGAGCTGGTTTTGTTTCTGCAGGAAAAAGGTACGACAATTTTGCCTTATTATTTGGAGCGCCAGTAACTTCCCAGCATCTGGTTAAGAGACGTTGATGTAACCGGTGACCGTCAACGTCCTTCTTTTGTGTTTTTTCTTTGTTTGGGGAGGGGGCTTTGACATTTAAGTTTTTTTAGGGTTTGGACAAGATCTCATCGGTCTGTTTAGACCTTTAGTCCCAGCCAAATCTCAGGTCAAAGAGAAATTAAAGTCCACATCAGTAAGATTTATTTGCATCAAAAGGTACATTAAGATTCCCAGGCTTAGTGTTTGTTCACTATTTATTTTTTTTATTTTCTTGAGAAGTGTAAATCACTGTATAAATCTCCCTTTTTCCTGTAATATGTTTTTTTTTTTTGTTAATTTGAGAGAAACTATAAGTTGTTATTCCTTCAACCATCCGTCTACCTCACAGGTTTTTTATTTTCAAACTCTTTACAAGTTAAAAAAACATCTGTTGCGAGGCTGTTTGGACAATCTGATTGGGTGTTGTTTTGTACGGCCAAATTCAAACCACAAACCATTCTGGGTTGGGGTGGGGAAACATGACTTCAAAAGGGCGAATAGCTCTTCAATTATATGAAAATCCTGTTTGCGTTGAATTTTTTCAAATGTTGTGATTTTTTTTTTTTTTTTTTTTTTTTTTTAAACGACAGTGTAACGTAAGGAAATGAATTCCATGAATAAAAACTGTAACTGTTGGTTTTTGGATGTCTGTACCCCTAAGGACGAAAACCTGTATCTTTGGAGCTAATAATAATAATATTAATACACTTGATAATTGTCAAGAAAGCTCGTTAGAGTTAATTACCCATCACAGCTTTTTGTTACTTTCCAGAGGCTCCAGTCACATGATAAAGCTCATTTACAAAAACTTAACATTTTCAGGGTTACTACTTATGAATTATGTTCATCAAACGGAACAAATTCCTTCTTTTTTTTTTTCCTGAACAGTTTTTTTTTACCACCAGAACAAAACATTTCTGACTGTTCACTGTTATTAGAGGCTTGTTCACTCCAATTACAGTCCCTGTTTCTGGTAAGAGCATTCATGTCTTAACAGAGCAGCGAGTTGTTGAGAAGAGTTCAACCACAGCAGACCATTCCTGGGGTTTGGGTGGGTATTTCAGTGTTTGTGGTCTGATTTTTGCCTCTTTACCACTGAAGCACCTGTTAAGAGCCGTCAATAAGAACATGAACGCTTTTGGTTTTCACTTTTTTTGTTTGTTACATTGACGGTCAATATATTTTGAAATGTATAAATTATTCATAGCCTTCCACGTCTTACATTTCTGTTGAAATGATGTGTTAGGCTGAGGTTTCATTTTGATTTTTGTTTTCTTTTGTACATGCTGTTGTAAGATTTTTCCTGTTATGAATATATACTAAGAAACCAGGAAAAATGACTGGCTGAAAGAAAAGAGAATGTCTATTTCTCTTTGTTTCTTTTTTCTACACAGATTTAAGATGAATAAAAATGTATGCAAACTGTTGCACTGTCTTTTTTTTCTGCTACAAGTGAATGAAAAATAAATAAACATTAATGATTAGGTAACTTATTTTCTTTAGCTATTCATGTGGAAATTGTAAAATATTAAGCATTATCATGTTGCTACATAAATACGTTAACTAAAACTTAATGTTAGAGAGCAATTAAAGCAGAAAAAATACATCACATAAGGCTGACAGAATATTTTCTACTGACAATTAAAAATGAGGAATAAAGTTTAAGTCAGATGGCCAAATTAGAATAACTTGAACATTCAGTAAAAGGATTTCGTTTTTCATTTTGAAAACTTATTTAATTGTAATATATTTTAACCAAATTGCTTAAAATGAACAATAACTGTATTGGTTGTCAATAAAAACCAGTCATTATTATAATTAACTATCTTTTGTCCTTAACTAAAAATGAACCACTGAGTATAAATGATTATTTTTTTAATGATCCTCCATTTATGTACAGATCATCCCACTGAACTTATTTAAGTTCTTATTCCTAAATCTAATTTATTTACATATTAAAGATGGCAAATTCGAAACACCACCATTACAATTAAAAATATATTTCACAAATATATATTTTTAAAAAAGTAGCCTTGTTAAAATATGGATTTTATCCCCCAATATTTTATTATTCTAAAGAGTTAATTTATGGGAAGGAAATTGTTTTTCATTAACTTTCAAAATTAAAGAACCCGTTTGTGGAAATAAGGAAATGTAGCTGGAAAACTTCTATATTTTGTTATAAAAAGTAATTTTCATGTATTTTTTAAATTATTTTTTTGTAACCATTTCAAATGTGATCTTTAAAAACAAATAAATCCATCTGATATTAATCGACTCGGAAAACAGAAAATAGTTGTAATTTTCTAAATTACCAGATGGTGGCAGCAAAGTGTCATCGAAGAGTTTGTATCCATGGTTTTGGAAGAAGGAGAAAAAGAAGGTCTGACGTCAGGTGTTTACAATGGGTGACTGCTGCGCTTGAGAAACGTAGTTGATCTGTTTCTTCGCTGTTAAGCTCGTTTTCGCTCCAGGAAAGTCACGAAAAAACAATAAAATATTGCTAAATGGTGCGTAAAATTTTAGTTTACCGTCATATGATAAAACAGATTAGTTGGGATGCTAATCTAAGCTAACCTGTTCTTTAGGTCAGCATGAGGTCGTTGTTGTCCCTCTTTGTTTACTGGATTGATGTAGCATCCCTCTAAAAACATCAGAAGCCTGATCGGAAAATGCTTTTCTTTCATCATCATCCGATTACGTTTCAAACGAGATTATTAAACGTTACTCAACCACGTTAGTTTTGGTCAGAACCTTGATTTTGTGGCACACCGTTTCTCCTCCAGGAAACAGCGGTTTCGTTTAAAAATGGCAACTGAACTCCATGAAACCATATTTGTGGCCAAACAGCAGCGCCACAAAAACCTGTTCCTGAACTACAAGAACCTGAACATTTTCCCGGTGGAGCTGCTGAAGGATGAAGGGCTGCTGTTTCTGGAGAGACTCTACATGAAGAGGAACTCCCTCACCTCACTGGTACCCACACAGCATCACGTTGAAACCCCGTGACGTCATCACCGTGAGAGACCAAACAATCCTCTCAGATTTTCACTTTTTCAGTCTCTTTGAAACAATCCAAATAATGTCCCAAGTCTAATCAAACCCAAATTAACATTCAATGCATTGAAATGCATTGCATGGGAGGCGTTTGTACGGTAGCCATAATGGTCCAAAAATCCCTGAACCAACGTTGTAGATGAACAAATCCAAACCAAAACATTTTGAGTTCCGTGTACCACAGAATTCAGGTCAGTAAGAACACCCAGAATTAATACTTATGAGGCAGATTTTATGTTTTTGAACAGTTTCAGGGATTTTAAGTGTGCCTTTTGATCCCAAAATAAAATAGGTATAATTTAGTTTTAGTTCATTAGATTTAGGAATTTCTGGCCAAGATGCACCACAAATGGCAAAATAAACTTCTTTCTTTTAAACCACCGGTTACCTCACACTATCTACCTCTGTACATGTTAGAAACTACTTCATATTTATATTTTTAAAAAGGCTATTTTCTCATTATGTTTTATTTATTTATTTATTTATTAAGTTTATTTGTATTTATCCCAATAGTAATTACAAATCCATGTCTTATTTTTCTAAAGGATTAAGTAAACCTTCGTGGCCTCTTTTGGGTTGTAGTCAATGAGAAATCAACTCAAATGAATCTTTAAGTGTTGAAAGTTGCAGAACCCTGGGGCTATTGCTTATTATTTATGCTATAAACATTACATACATAATTATGAAAATGTAAATTACATAAAAATAATAAATAAAAGATGACATCTGTGAGTCTTTTTAAGTTTTACGTGTGTTATGTTAGTCCACATCAAAATAAATGAATGTTTTTTGTTGTTTTAGGTTTAGAAAAACTCATGTTATTTGGTCAAAGTCTGAGTTGTTCTCCAGTTTTTTGTTTTTTGCACTTGTTAACAAATTCTTGTAACTGATAGGCTAACTATTCTGGCGGCATTCTTGTGATCAGTTTTGTCTCTATGATGATGTGAAGCTTTGTTTAGGAAAATGCAAACAGAAAAGTTTACAAAAAACATTTAATGCAGGATTCCATGTCATTTTGCATTAGTATAAACAGAAAAAACACCGTAGAATATTTTTAAATTTAGAATTGGAAAAAAATTTATAAATAAATTTTAAAAAAAGAAAATTATTTATACATTGTGTTGTTTTTTTGTTGCTTGTAGCATTTCTTTAGACTAAACTGCTGATTGTTTCTAATATGTTGAGTTTTCTTTATTGTATTTGTGGAAATCCTCTTATGTTACAATCCTGATCATTCTTTTTTTGTCGGATTTCCTCAGATAATTCGTGCAGTCACAAATGCATGTGTTTATTTTTATGTTCATCTCAATTTTCTACCCAGTTTGTGGTTTCAATCGAATTGTTCTAGTGATAAATGCCTCTGGAAATTCATAGGTGATTACTTTCTTTTCTTTGGACAGACTGTGTTACCATGACAACACAGCATTCATCAAGTTTTGAATTTAACTCTTCTTTTTTTATTTTTTTTAATCAGCCGGACAATCTGGCTCAGAAACTCCCAAACCTCATTGAGCTGTAAGTTATTCCTCTTCCTTTTGTTGCAAGCCTTTTCAAAATCAAGCAATACCTTAATGTTCTTCTTTTTAAAGGTACCTGCACTCAAACAACATAGTTATTATACCTGAAGGTAACTAAATGGTTGTGTGAAGAACTTTAATGCACATTTGTGTATATAAACACTAATGGTATTGTATGTTTTTCTCTTAGCTATAGGAAACCTTGCCCGGCTGCAGTCATTGGACCTGAGCGACAACGCCCTGCAGCTGCTCTGTCCGGACATCGGCCGACTGAGATCTCTGCGACACCTGCGACTTTCCAACAACCGGTTGAAATACCTTCCGCCAGGTAAAGAATGTGAGAGTTGATGCAGATATTTTAATATATATAATTTACTATATTTATTTACATTGCGTAAAACAGCATCTCTGTTTTAGAAGTTGCTGTTTACACTATGATTGTAGTCTGCCAGCAGGGGGCAGCAGAGTGTTTCTGGCCTGTTTTCCCATCATCTCACATGAAAAATGTACCACTAAAGCCAGATTATTCTTGAGGATTAGCAAGCATGCTTGCTGACTGAACTCACATTTTATTTTTTGCATTTTGAGTAAAGAATTTGTGAATGTTTGGACGGGTTCTTCTGACCCGCAGCCGTCCTGGACTACAATGACCAGATTGCTTTCACAATTCTTCTTTCTTACTGCACCTTTGACTGAAAATTTGACACACACACATACTCAAAACTCACCAAAAGTTGCACACACCTAGTACCCGGTGAAAATGAATTTTGGGATGGCCATAGGAGCTACGGCTTGGTGGCTTTTTTGTGGCAAAGTGTGAAATTTGGCGATTATCTTCCTACATTATGGAAAAAGGAAACGTTTTTTGAGTGAAATTTCACACACACATTATCAGGTTAAGTCTACAACCACAACTGAAGTTTTGTTGAACTTTGACCCCAGGAAGAGGCCGCCATCTTCAATTTTCCTCCCAAAAAATCCTCTTTAGTGCCAGCTACAAATTGAAACTCCTTCTAGGGATTTTGACCTATCAACTCCTAACTCCTCAGGCCTCATTGGGAAGCTGCTTGGGAAAAAATGTTGAAAATAAAATAAAAAAACGAAATAAAGTTTGTAGATTTTAAACAGCGTGAGCATGCTGAGCTTGCAAAAGTGGCTTTCCCCTGTTGCTCGCACATTTTTTACAGGAATAGTATGAGAATTGAATGCATGAATGCCTGGATCAAACTAAATGAAGGATACAACATTCAATATAAACATATTAGGAATGTGGGTGTTGTTAACAAAAAAAAAAACTCTGTTGCCAAGGAAATCCAAAAGTTTACTTTTGCAGATTCTTCTAAAAATGACATAGATCTGTTTGTTACCCCCAGGTGACCAAAAACTAAAATGGTTGCTATGGAGATAAACAAGCGGAAAAGCCTCCATTTTGTAAAAGGTGTTTTATTTTTCATGAATTGGTCACATGCAGCACTGAGCAGAGTGGCAGAGGCAAGAGGGCAGAATGAGAGGCGTATAGCAGCTGCTCAGCCAGTGATGGCGGGTCAAAAGGGGGTAATGGTGGGTGCAACAAGGGCCGGGGCGGGTAGAACGTGCAGGCCATACAACGCCTCTTGCAGCTTTAATTTTTTACGTTGTTTTTTTTTAAGTTAAATCAAAGTCCAGTGTGTCTCTTTTGCAGAGATTGGTGATCTGCAGGAGTTGGAGACGCTGGATGTGGCCATGAACCAGCTGATGTCCCTGCCGGATCAGCTGCACCGCTGCGTCTCCCTGCAGAACCTGACCGTGGACCACAACCTGCTGAGCCACGTGCCCCGACAGCTCTGCTGGCTTCACCGCCTCAACCAGCTCTCCATGGCGGCCAACCAGCTGACCTTCCTGCCGCTCGGTGAGTGCTGGCGCTGCAGCGGTTTGCTGTGGTTCCGATGAAAGAGGAGGCGCTGATCCTCTGTGTGTTCCAGACCTGGGCAGATCCAGAGAGCTGCAGTTTGTGTTTGTGGACAACAACATGGAGCTGAAAGGCCTCCCCTCCTATTTGTATAACAAGGTCATCGGGTGCAGCGGGTAACGCACTCAACGCCACTGAGACGCCATCGCTGTTAGCACAATAGCTTACGTAGGAGCCAAAACTTAGTTCCTTTGGACATTTTTTTGTTTTTTAGCTCAGAATTGAGGAGGAGAGGAGAGTTTGGGTTGTTATTTTTTTATTCAAATTAAACTATTATAAAATATATATTTATTTATATTGTTTACATTATTCTGGAAAGTTCCCAAAAGCTTTTTACCACATGGGAGTGTTTTTTTCCTCATAAAGTAGAGTCAAACAGATCTCGTTGACGTACTGGAGCTGAACTGATCAAAACAAACAGCTCAGTCTGTCCTCCTCTAAGATCCTGCAATACAAAATGATTACATAAAAGGATCAAAGTATTTAAAAGTAATCGCCTCTTCAAGAGTTTTTAATTCTCTTTTTTAACACCATGGTGACACATTCAACTAATTATAAAAAAAGCTTTCCGAGCTTGTCTAACGTTTTGTGGAAGCAGGACTTGCTGCTGGTGTCCCTCAGGTGTTTGTGGTCATGGTCAGTTTCTCATATCTTTGGAGGAATTTTGATCCACTTTTCTTGACAGATTTATTTGACAATTTAAACAGGCGTTTCAAGTCAAGAAACCAGATCTAAATCCAGTTTTTGGCATAGCGTTTGGTCGGTTTGTCACTTTTTGACTGTAAAATAAACGTTTAAAGCAAATCAATCCATTCTTCTTCCTGGCAGCTTAAGGTTTACTTCTGTGAAGAAAAATGACTTTTACGATTCTTGACACAAACACATAAAGACGGAATCAGATTTTTTCCAGTAAGAGCGATCTTATCTCTGTGCATTTAAAACATTTATTTAGCTTTTTGCAGCCTGATAATCTCATCAGATCTGGTCTTTATCTTCTCTTATTTTTGAAGAAAGACCAGTTGACAGTGGAGAGCAGCATTTAGAAGAAAACCAGCAATTTACATAGACAAAAAACAGCTGATAGAACATTTCTCCTGTTATCTGTGGTCCTGTAGGGGTTTCAGCTGCTCTTCTAGTTAAACTATTTCTATTCTATTAAAACTATTTCAGAAGAACTGGGACTTTGAAGCTCAAACATCTTTTGATTTATTTTCAAACTCTTCTACTTATGATCATGTCATTTTCAGATCAAATAAACAATGAAAAAAAAAAAAACGTGTATTTTTCTAGAACATAGTTTCTGCAGAGCGGCAGGAGTTCAGCAGAAATTCACCTCTGAGTTGTGGGCGGGACCACTGGCACGCAGCAACCCCACCCTCCTTCCCCTCCCTGTTGCTGAAAGCTCAGAGCAGGGAATTTGTGCATATTTTCTACGTCACATGCGCTCTTTCTATATTTCGTCATACTGATTTACAACAATTTAGATAAAGAGATACTCAGAAATGCAATTTTAAGTTGTATTTCCCTGATATATGTCCTCCATTATCAGAAAAATGCCACGAAAACATGTTAAAAACACTCTTTTCATCAGAGTGGGGCTTTTTATCTTTTGGATATTCCGGAGCATCTATTGATGGAAGACTAAAACTTCCATGTTTTCCTGTTAGAGACAACACAAATTCCCACGGTTTCTTCATTTAAAAGAACATAGTTTGTTATAACCTTAAAAATAGTGTTTTATTACCAATACATGGTTAAAAAACAAACCTTAAATCGGAGTGTCTGATGTGTCTGCACAGGTGTGGTTTATCACCTGGTGGACTGGAGGGTGCAGCGAGTGAAGCGTTGGGTGAGGGGCTGAGCGAGGTGCTGGTGGGTCTTCCTGCTGAAGTAAAGGTGATCGGATCAAAAGCGGATGGGGTAGTTCCTTTGGAAGAGCTGGGTATGAGGACGCTGCACCGCCTGTACCACCACTGGCCGGCAGGTGAGGACACCCCCCCACACACTCCGGCCTTCCTGTCCCAGAGCGGTGAAGCTTTGCGGGCTCAAAACCACGTCTGATTTCAGACGTGGGCTTGCTGCCGACCTTCGCCCTCCCAAAGAGCTTGTTGGATTTGCTGCAGTTCCCCCTGGGTCACTGCCATCGCTGCAGCCAAGCCATGTTCACCATCATCTACCCCAAGCTGTTCCCCCTCCGGGACACCGCCCTGGCAGGAGTGCACCGCAGGTCGGACCAAACAAACCCTCCACTGTTTTTTTATTTTTTTAAACATCTTCCTGTCTGACCCTTTTCTTCTTTTTCCAGGACAACTGTGAGTTTTGTGGCGTACTGCTGCTCCAGCCGCTGCCTCCAGACCTTTGACCTCCAGGGCTGACAGGTTCCCTGATGGATCTCCCTGAAGGAGATCTGAAATCTGCTTAGACTCGATCCCGAATGAAGCATCTGGGAGCTCAAAACCCTGTGTGTGTTTGCTGTGTACAAACTAAACGGCGAGCATAGCGGCGTTTGCTCATTAACCGAGCCCAGATAACCACGGGCGGGCCTTACTCACAAAGCGAGCACTTTTATCCAAAAACCTTTCTGTTGGAGCTTAGAGACACTTTTTCAGAGGTTTGTTGTAGCAAAGACATTTGATTGAGCAGAGGAACCCTCTGAAGGATGAAGTGTGTTTTATGTGAAGTATTTAGAAGTTTTTCTTCCTGAAAAGTGTTGCCGTGACGTTCTTCTCAAAGTCTAAAGTCCTTGTGTGGGAGGTCTGGACGTGAAGCTCCTCCTGTTTCCCAGCAGGAGCTGCTTTAGCTTTGGTTGCTAACAGCCAAACATCTCACCTGTGGAGGTCAAGCCTGTTTGAGGCCAGTTCTCCATGAACTGTGATTGTCTTCTTGTTTGTTGTTGTTTCTTATATTCATGTTTGTTTTGTTTTTGTTTGACAGTAAACTGTAACCGACTGAGCTTCAGGTGGACTTTTTTTGTGCTTTTTAGAAGTTATCGTATGTCTCCGCTGCAGAATCAGTGAAGTGATCTGGAAGAAGGAAGGTTCTAAGCAGGAGAACATTCAACTTTCTTCCAAAAATCCACCTTGTAGTTTGCTTTTTCCTTCTTCCTTCCGTTGCTGCGATGCTGTTGGTACAATAGAGGAAGGATGTGAAGCGGGAAGCGGCCGCCTCTTCCACCTGGGTCGATGTTCAGACAAATGTGAGACCATTACTTTCTACGGTCGGTGCTTCATCTCTCTGCTCCCTCTGGAACTATTGCATCTCGGATGAGAGTGCATGTGAAATAACACGCATCCACCCGGCGGTTAGAAGCAAAGAAAAAAAAAAAAAAAGACAAGAAGCACACCGCCCTAAACATTTGTCCTCCATACGAACTGACACTTCCTGTTCAGCAAAAGGTCTGTTTGTTTTGTTCATCCGTTACACTCAAGCTCCCTTAAATAACATCAGATTGCAAGAGCTTAAAAGAGAAACAGTTTTAATAAATCTAATTAATGACGCAGAAACTGACATCCAGAACAAGCACTCCATATTACTGCCATCCTGAATTTTATTTATGAGTTTTGACCCAACAAGTCTTTACTTTTCTTTTTAAAAAGGAAAGGCTGCTGGAAGACTTTTTGCCATATTCATAAAGTTCATTGTCAGCATTAATTTGAGCTTTTGTTTAAAAACAAGTTGAAATCCTTTATACTGATTGTTTTGCTCCTCTTATATCCGCCATTGGCTAACACCAGCAATTTCAGGGGATGCCCCGCCCACCTTGAGGTCAAATGTCTTGATTGGTTCACTTGGCTAAATGTAAACAACAGTAAAAGTCGGGACTCCTTGTTTTTTCCTGGGCTGACTGTCATTAGATGGGAGCTACTAATCTCTCCATGCACAGGAACACAGACAGGGAGGTAGAGATTTGTAAACAGACCATTTGGGAAACTTTCAGGTTAAATGGTTTCATGTTGGCTCCTGTTACAAAGTATAAAGGTTTTTGTGTATTTTTCTCGTCTGAAGTAAATTAAGAGCAGTATTAAAGTCACAGTAATCTCTATCTATTAATCTTCTAATTCTGCTGAATCCCTTTTCATGGTCATGGGGTTGCTGGAGCCTATCCCAACCACTGTTGGGGTAAGGTGAGGCACACTCTGGACATGTTGCCAGTCCACACAGACACTCGTTCACATTCCCACTTCGAAACATTTCATAGTCATCAACCTATAAAACATATTCCTGTTTTGTGCATAAACAGTCATTAATCAAACACCGTTCACTGAGAGTTTTGGACTAAACTACATTACCCATAAGAAGTCTAGCCAATCTTTGTTCTGCTTTCCTCCCACACAGAGGACCATTACTTCCAAATTTTCTTTTGAAGTCCAACTTGAACGGTTGCTTTGCATCTATTTGCATCAAGAACAACCCAAACTAAAAGAACAGGAATCAGATCTCCTTCAGCCGACCCGGGGGAGTCTCTATGTTCTGATATGGAAATGATGAGCAAGGAGACGGCGGAGAGGTCAGGAGGTAGATGATGAGCTGCAGCTGTGATGAGTAATCATCATTTATATTCGTGAAGGAAGCAAGGAGATATTAAAACACAACTGCTCTGCTGAACATCCAAGAACATCCATGATCTGCCCAGTCACAGAAGGACTGAAGCCGCTTTGTTTAAAACGTCTCCATTTTTTAATACACACTTTCCCTGAGTTCAGCAGAACTCCAGGCACAAACATCTGGACGCTGGTGAGACTCTCATCAGGAGTGAGACCTTCGTTATTGCATGTGACGTTTGCATCCTATCCCTCAAAAATAAACTATATGGATTTGGATCTGGAAGACTTTCCTCAGGTTTGGGAATGCCTGCAGGCCAGTTAAAGTCTTCTGCACCAAACCACCCCCAGACTGTTGCCACAAAAAATGAAACTGTCCAGAATCTCTTTGTGTGCTAAAACATCACTTTCCCTCACTGGAGGCCACGTGGCAATAGAAGGGAATGCTTTTCAGCTGAGTTTGGCCCATTCGTTAATGTTATGTTTACATTCTTCGTATTTAATAAAGTTACACAATTCAAAATGACAAAAGTCTCCGTCAAGAATCCTCCTTTTTTTTCTGTCTCACGGATTCTTTATTTAAAATCTAAAATGACCAGATTGCATCTTTGGTCGTGAAGCTGCCCTACCTTACCAGTGACGTCAGAGGGTGCGGCCATTTTATGTGCGCGTTCACGCCGAGCGCACCGCGAAAGGAAGTCTCTTGATCCAATTTCAAATTAAAAGCAGAGAACTGCAAACGCCCTAAAAGGCAAATGATTCTTTTGATCCAGATGGGATATACAATGATGACTTTTTCACTGATTTTTATGACACAAATGCTTCAATACTCTAAAATCGGTGAATATATGGTCAGAGATTTATGCTAAGGGTATAATTTCCCATTACAAAGTCAATAAATATAGGGATGTGTAGGTTAAAATGAACAGTCTAATTGCATCAGATAATTGAAAGTTCAGTGGTAGATGGATGGAAGTACGGTGCTGATTTTTAAGGTTTGAGACAGACGGCTTTAAAATAATCTCAGACCATTAGGAGGCAAAAAAGGAAGGTTAAACTTTTTTTTTCTTACTCATGCATAAAGACATGGTAAGCCTGAAGGTCAGACATTGTTATCATACGTTCACAAGTGAACAAAAAAATTTTTTTTAAAAAGAAAACACTGAAAATTGTGCAAAGAGCTAAAAAAAAGTTTGTGTTGCAGTCTCCTGGTTTAATGTTGGTCTTATTGTCTATCTGGTTCCACTAGACTAGATATTTTAATAGTTTAATATGTTTCAAACAGTTGTTTTAAACCTTTTGGATTGATTTAATGTGTCGGTTCATCAAAGTAGAACTATTATCAGTATTTTTTCCATAAATAAAGGTAAATGTTCTATTTCAATTCAATTTATTGCATATTTTTCCATTTTATAACACTTTGTGTTATGCTTCATAGGAAAAGTGCTATAGAAATAAAGTTTGATTTGATTTGTTTTATTATAAAATTTTATTATTTGTATTTACAGTTTAAAATGTTCTCTAAATCTTTAGACAGCAGTCCTTTGGTAAATAATCGTAAAATGTACTTTTTAAAAAGTATTTTCTCTGAAATTCGTCGGTTTTAATTTGTATAATAGTAACCGGAAGTGCGCTTGTGTAAATCCGCGGGCTCCTCTCGGTCGTCGTTGGGGAGGGCGGGGACAGTCCCTTCAAACAGAGCGGTGGAGCTGACAGACATTTGGACCTCGTCCACACACTCACAGCAAACAAGAAGGACGCGGCGAGGAAAGAAAGTTAAACGGGTACGATTTACGTCTGTATTCTTTCCAGCTTTAAAACCGCCCCAATTCACGGAAAAATGCTCAAAAGTTCCAATAATTTGTTAATTTTGGGTTTTGAAGTTACCAGCGAACAGTTTAGTGATCGTTTGAGGATACTCGATGGTGTATTTATGCTTCATTTTTTTGTTTGTTTGCTAGCAGCTGTTCTGATTTTCGCGCTCTTTTGACACAAACACACGAAAGTAAGTGGAACAACCAAAGTCTATCTTAAGAACCGAAGCGGCTGAGGTCGGAGGCGGTTTCCGTTCTTGCTTTCTGTCGTTCCTGGATTTGAGAGTCCGTGTTGAGTTTGGAACCGGATTAAAGTCGCCGTTAGCTGCCCGATCTGAAGGCGGGAGAGTCCCGGTGTTTGGGATGGAGCTTCAGCACCGCGGACAGCTCCGCTGACGCGCAGGCGCCCTGATCCCTGAACAGATCCGCGTTTTCCTGTCAGATATCAGCTGAAATCAGAAGAAAACACAATGTTTTCCACTTGTGATCCTGATTTACTACAGGAACTAGTTGATTTGCGCCTAAATGTTCAAGTTTTTTCTTTAGAAAACATAGTTTGGGGGTTTTGGCCATGCCACAGCAGAAATGCTCAAAAAACATTTTTCAATCATTTGTGAAACTTTATTTTTTTTCTGATGAACTCCCTGCTGAACAAATGTCTCCCTGCTGTCACTGGCTCATACCAAAAAGGTGAGAAATTTCCACAAGCCCACAGCCTCCATGGAGAACAGACACTTCATCTGAACGTGGAGATCACAGTTTTTTGTTGCTCCCTTATGAGGTTGGAGTGATGAAATGAGCATTCAAGAAAATGAATCACATCAGAAAAGGCTTCTGGAGCTAAATAGAGTTAACGATGATGTGATAAATATTTTGACTTTTAACATCAAATTAAGAAAGCGTGACCTTTGTGACTTTTATAGTTTTGTTTTTATGTTAAGTTGTAACACAGTTAAAGCTGTTTGTTGTTTTTTGGATTCATACATGACACGGTGTCGGTTCTATGTGCAAACATTTGCATTTTTTGTGTTTGGTGACTTGCTTTCCTCTCACACTCTACACGTGATGAGTTTCATAGCTGTAAGTGGGCCTCCATTCCCTCTTATCGATCAGCTGGAGTAACATGATTCCTTTGCTGGGTCCGCTCCGCCGAAATGCTCCTCTCTACCTGGAAGGCGGAGTTAAAAACGCTGTGGGTCAATAGTGAATTAACCATGAAATGATCTGTTTTCTTTATAATCCTGTGGGTCATAATCATGTGAGCAAACAGGCAGCGTGCAGATGGCTTGGTTAGTTGTTGGAAGAGGTGCTGAAGAAAGGCAGCCTGGGAAAAGTGACAGAAAATAGAGAACATGTATGACATAAAGCAAAGACAGTGAGAAGGAAAGGGGTCTGTGTGTTATGTAAGTGCCTGAAGCTTTCTTTGTGTGTGTGTGTGTGTGTGTGTGTGTGTGTCTGTTGCATAGGCCGCAGATTAATCCAGTGGGTTTTATCCTCACTGAATGGGACAGTGGGGCTTTGCAGTGATTATCCCTGCAGGCCTCAAATGATTGCTTGAATCTCCTGTACATCCCACACTGTCATGTCTGCCTGGCTGCACATCTCAGTCTGCTTTCACCGTGACGAGCTGAGCAGAAGCTGACAGACTGAAAAACTTCAAAAGGTGGCAGCTCTGAAGTTTTAGTAATCTATTTAAAAAAAATGTTTCTTTATAATTGATTTATTTTATAATTTGGAATAACTTTTGAAGTTTCAGACTTTCTCCTCGTCTCAATGACCGAGTTTTCGTATATGTCCATGTCTGGTTAATCTGCTTCTCAACCGCCTGCTGTCAGCAGGAGGAATGGCAGGAGGATGTAGATCCTTCCCTTTTTCTGGGCCCTGAACCTCCAACATAACAACACTAAACTAGATGTGAAACCCTTTTTTGGTTCACTTTTTCTGCGCTCACAGTTATACAGGATATGCCAGTTGATTCCAGTTTATCTTAGTCTGTTTAGTTTAGCAACCAGCTATTGTTTATAGTGTTATGACTGACTTTATGTTCTTTGCATTAATACCGGTGTGAAACCCATTGACATTGTTGCTATGGTTATGATTTGGGGCTATATAAATAAAATTGAATTCAATTTAATATATTTTTCAGAAAAATATCTAATCAAAACGTCCTAATGAAGTGGTGTATTTTCCTCAGTGATTTTCCACAGCAAATTTCCCTGCATGTGTCCCTCCTGCCTCTCTGTAGGGAGCGATTTAATGCAGCGGGGCCATATTGTCACAGCAGGCGTTGCTCTTGGCAGGACATCAACTTGGTCACTGCGTCCATCCTGGACTGAGAGCGCGTTTTCTCTGAGGAAACTTCCTAAAACATGAACAAATCCAGACTACATTGTTGTTAGCGATGATTTATACTGTCAGATATATATAAAAAATATTTTCAATACTTAAAGACTCACTCCAATCTTCTTCTGACCTATATTTTCAAAATGTTGCTAGTTTAGAGCCCATCACAACCCCAACCCTACATTACCAGTGCAACAAAAATGGCGATCAATACTGGAGCTATCCAGTCGTACAGTTTTCAGACAGATTCCAGCTCAGACGAGGAACATTAAGACATACATAAATCCACTTGTCTGCAAGAATGGAGCGGAGCAGGGAGCTTGCCCGCCCACTGTGCTTTCTACGCAACAAAAATGATCTTATTCAAACGGCATTGTTTCGTCTGCTCCTGATTCACAACAGTACAAAGAAATAATCAGAAATGTGATTTTGAGGTTTATTTTATTTAAGTGTGAATGCGTGTGTGTATGGATGTGTGATTGTGGCCATGCGACACACTGGCAACCTGTCCAGGATGTATCCTGCCTTCACCCATGAGTGGCTGGGTTAGGCTCCAGCAGCACCGTGATCTGGAAGGGACAAAAATGGGTTAAGAACATTGATGGATGGATTTTATTGTCATATGTCCTCCATCATCAGAAAAATGCCACAAGAACATGTTAAAAAACACAATTTTCCTTGGATTGGGTAGTTTAATTCCATCAACTTCTTCACTTTTTTTTGTTTTTGGTGGCCGTGGTGCAGTGATAGGGCAGTTGACCTCCGAGTGGAAGATTGCAGATTTAATTCCCACTTTGCCCGCCCTTGTGTCAAAGTGTCCGTACCCACATTGCCTCTGGTGGGAGGTTGGCGCCAATGTTTGGCAGCGGAGCCACGACCTTTTGTGTGTGAATGGGACTGTGACTGTAAAGCGCTTTGGGCCTTCAAGGTAGAAAAGCGCTGTACAAGTATACACCATTTAGCATTTACACTTGTTTAGTTGTGGCTTGTTTTTGTAGTAAATTGTGCAAGTGATATTTTCCATATTTTCCTCATATTGGTTGTTTTGTTTAAAACAAAGATTTGGAATCTTTTGGGGTATTTTTGATGTCTTATGTCACTTTCTTTAGGGGTTTTAACCTTTAAAAAAGGTTTTTTGTCATCACATTAGCATTTTCATTTTGCTTTTCTTTCTGTAAACTGTTACTTTGTGCTTGTTTTTAAACTGTTTTATTTTCACAAACATGCTTGTTTTAGTAAATCTGACTGCCGGAAGGGCAGTGTGTGCTGTAGAACCCTGGACTTGATTCTTGTGCATGTTCCTAGATGCTGGTGCAAACCCGCTTCATTAGCAGTCTTGGCAAACAGTGGCAGGGCGGCATGAATAGCTCAGGCCTCAGGCTTTCTTCCTGCCCAGGTCAGATCTTGGCTGTTGCATCTAATGGGGTCAGCAGTGTGTGTGTGCAGTCTTCTTTAGGTTTGCGCGGCAGGAAAACAGCAATAGACATTATAGAAACGCTGGCATGTGTCTGCGGCGTGGATCTACCGTTTGTGGTAATGACTTTGTGGAGGAAAAAGTGTCGTAACGGCCGCTACGCAGTCGCTGTTCCGAGCCTCCAAATGCATCTGATTCTGCTCTATGAAAAGTCCAGCGGGGCTGGAAGCAACAGCAGAAGCCATTAGTGTACGCATTTGTGTGTGCTTGCATGGGATGGTGTGTCCGTAACTGAGTTATAGAAGACTCTCCATCTCAACAATAACCTCTGTGACGCCAGGGTAAGTGTTCATCTCTGCTGTGTGTGCACGTGCACGCAGACAGCTGTACACTCTCTATAAGTTATCCAGAAAAATGCTGGTTTCCATTATCTTTATGTAGTATTAAAATAGCACTAATGGACATTATACTCATTCCGCACAAAAATGCTTTTTCTGTTTTGATTTTAAATCTGTTTTTGTTTTGAAAGACATTCAGTCATTTGTAGAAAAATTAACCTTAATTAACGCCTTAATTTTTATTAACGCAGTTGAATTGCACATCAGAAGCAACCGTATTCCGGTTCAGGCTTCTGCGGCATGCGTCAATTTCTAAAAAATACAAACTGCGTTGGGAACAATCCCCCTTATAACATGGTCATTTACAAATTAATAAATATTCAATGCATTTTTAGTACTTGATTCTTGTTATTTTTTCAGTTTAGAACGCAGACTATGTGATTGAAAACATTGGGATTAATTGTGATTCATCACAACCCAAAAGTGTGATTAATCTGATGAATTTTTTAATCGATTGGCAGCACTAGTTTTTTGTTCTTTTGAAGGCTTTTTTTCTTTTGTTTTGTCTCTTTTCTGCTGTTTTAAACTCTGATTTTCAGAGACTTAAGTGAGTAAATGATGAGAATCCAGGCTGAAATATCAATTTTTATGATATCTGTGTTGTATTTGAGTCTAATTTATTCATGTATTTCAATAACAGCCTTTCATTTATAAAACATTCATGAGAAAGGTCAGAAATATTCATTAAATCAAAGACTGAGCATTTTATAAAGCATTTAAAATTAAATTGTTTGACTGTAAGCAACAGAATGTCCCCGGCCTCCCTTCTACAAATCGGCAAAACACTGAAACATCTTCCTTCAGTGAAGCAGCAGTCGTCTCAGAGCGTCCTGCTCCTCATCTGTGTGGACTTTCTGCTCCACAAGTCCAAAGACATTCATGAAGGTTAATTGGCAATTCTAACTTGCCTGAAGGTCTGTGCGTCTCTGTGTTAGTCTAAAAACGGACATTTCCCCCTGAAACTCACCTGTGTGTGTTTTTGCTGACATTCGCTTTGCTGTGACAAAAGGGCGGACTGATGGAACGAATACGACAACTATTGAACCAACATACAAGCAACGACTGAAAAAAAGTGATTATTGACAATTATTTTCTAAAAATGACTTTTGTGTAGCAAGTGTAAGCAAGAGAAATGAAAATGAGATAAAATAAGAGAAAATAAAGTAAAATAAAATTCACTACACCAACATAAGGAGTTCAGAAAAAGATGATTTACAAAAATCTAACATGGCATTTTCCAAAATCGATTATCGATGTATCTAATTTTGAAACGATTTTTCAATGGTAGAGGTCGATTCGATTCTGCCTCAAACAGATCGATCTGATCGGATCATAGAAATTGATCAATGGATTAATCGACAAATCAGTGTGGCCCACAGCATCAAGAGGGTTCAGTGGAATCCAGACTCCCAGAACCAAGCCCCCTGTTACCCTCAGCTCTATTAACACATTGATAATAGCCCAGAAACAAGCAAACGCAATGTAGCCAACTAGCTAGCGCTAACCGTGATTGAGATTCAAGTCTCTATGATAGAGATTATGAAGTAAAGAAAACAAGTGGAAAATAGAGAGACATAAAAGGCCTAAAGAGAGAAGTCAAGATAGAAAAAACTCTTTTCAACCAGTTCGGCTTGTTGGCAAATCTTTGAAAAGCAAACCGTGATCTGACCACAAAACCATCTCTGCCCTCATGCTTGTGCAGCATTCAGTCTCTCCCACAGGCTGCCTGTGTGCTGCTCTCCTCCAGGAACTCCACTTCCTGTTTCTTTTTATACTTTTCTGCATTTATCTCCATGTGTTTGCCTTCAGTAGCTGCTGCTGAGCTACAGAATCATCTTAACAGAACCACATGCATGACTCCATGTAGCAGCCCGGTGGGACACCTGAAAAAATGCTCTCAGATCAGAACTCTGTGGCACCAAAATTCACATTTTTACAAAGTAGATCTCCTAATTGTTTGTTTTTTTTAGCCTTCAATAATTTAATTTTGTGATTTAAAAAAAAAGATGCAATTTGCAATAACTGATGTAAAGAGAAACATCTGTTTTTAAAAAACACTGGCGTTGCTATGGAGACCTTGATGGACAAGTGAAAAAGATGTAAAAGAGCCACAGATGCTAAATGTAGACTTTTAAATGCAACCACAAGTGTTTCTGTTGATTATGATTATTCGGAGACCAGAAGATATTTTCTAATTCTACTAGTCACATGAATTCTTGATAAAGATCTAGTCTGTTTAAAAAAAATGGCAGGTTTAAATGCTTCCCCCTGTCCTCCCAGTGTTGCTTCAGCCCCATCATGAAGGTGTCCTCCATAAAAGACGGTCGGGAACGTCAACAAAGGCTTTCTATTGTTCTCAGCTCACTTCCTGTATTCCGGCAGGATGGAACAATCCAGAAAGCCAATAAAACTCCCAAAAAGCAGATTTATTCTTACTCACACACAGATGAGGAGCAGGAATAGGAAAGATTATTTCCAGGCTTTCCTACCCCTCAGCCCCCCACTGGAATGAATCTGCAAAAATAAATCCATGGATGAATGAGAAGGAAAACTGCAGCAGTTATCCTAAAAAAACATTACATTTAGGTTGAGTGTAAGCTTGTAAGAAACATGCAGCCGAACAAGAGCCCAGCTGACCTGAATTCCCTGACTGTGACACTGAGTGCAGCTGCCGCCGCTCGCCAGCATCCTACTTCCTCCTTTAAACGTTGTTTATCTGAAGTGAGCATGGAGCTGGATTTATGGCAGCTGGTTATAGATGCTGCTTATCACAAGCGAGAAAGATTCTGGTTCTCAGTGGGTCGAAGTCTTCACTTGAAAAACTATCAATTTCTTTTCTGGTTTTGCTTTCTCCCACATTTCCATGAAATCTTCAGATGACTGGACTGTTCTGCATTGATTCATATCTGGACATTTCAATCATTTTAAAACCAATAAAGACAGATTTAAAGGGAGAACAGCAGAAAAGGGGATTGGTTGAACTTGGAACTGATCCTACAAAAGTCCTGACCTGAATCCTCTGAAAATCTGTCAAATTCAAAAAATGCTCATGTTAGAAGCTTCTGCAAAAAAATTCCTTCTAGGAGCTTCAATATGCAAAATTTTTGTTTTTAACTTTGAATAATAATTCAGTGAATAATTAAAGCAGTTCCTAACCAAAGTTGTCTAAAGGAACTCCACAAGGAATTAAAAAGAAATAAGCAGAACTATATAAGCCTGTATTGCTATTATTTGCTTTGTTTATACATATTATTCCCAAAACTTTTTTTGAATACAGTCTTCTTTTAGGAGACAGGTAGATTGCCTGGGGTGGTTTATGCACTGAGGAAAAATTAAAGATCCACGCCAATGAAAAGGTGTTTTTAACATGTTCTTGTGGCATTTTTCTGATGAACTCCTGCCGCTCTGCTATGTCCTAGAAAACATTTTTTTGATCTTGGATAAAAAAATGAAATGATCCTTATTCAAGCCCAAGACAGATCAAAAGATGATCGGAGCAACTGTTGCTGAATTACTGTTTAATATAAAATTTAAATAAATCAAAATCAGGAAAGCAGAAGTGCTTTCAGTCAGAAGTGAATCTTAGATGATCCGTTCTTTCTCTATTTTTCCTTTCTTTTTTCTTCAGTCTATTCAACCTGGGACTTATCCTTTTTGTGCTTTAACTGGATTGTTTTGAACCCACCTTTTGAAGCGTGAGGCCACATTTGTTGTTCACCAAAATTCAGTGTCTTTCTGAGCCATCAGCTGATCGAACATCCAGCAGGTTTGCTCTGGCTGTGACATCTCATTTAATTCAGTTTGGTGGTCTATTTAAGTAAACCTCTTTTCTTGACTTGTATATCATTTGCATTATAAGAGGTTTAACAATGAGATCGATTTACAGAAACATGAAGAGAATTACTTTATTATTGAAGGATGTTAGAGAACAGATATAATGGCTTTATCTTGTTGATTTTCAAAGCTGTACTGTGTTTCAAATTGATAAAAGAACTCAATTTCAGACAAATGTTAGGCGGTCTTTTTTCATGCTCTTGAAGAATGAGGCTCCAGCAGCACAAAGCAGCAGCAGAGTCCTTCAGTGTGCTGTTCTGATGAAGGTCATGCGGAGGTTCCCTCATCCTGCTTTTACCTTTCAGAATTAAAGCTCGTAATTTTTCTATCAATAATTCACTGCTGCTCTTTCAGTGTAAACGTCATTTTATTTCACATGAAGCTTGTTTTGATTTTGTTCAGCCTCTTGAAGTTTCTTTTGTGTTACGTGGGAGCTAAATGAACCTTTCAAACGGCCTGCCGTATGTTTCTCATCGTTCCTGGAGATGTTTAGGAAACGGCGTGAGATAAAGAAAGCGCAAGAGGAGAGAGGAAGTGGAGGAAACGATGGAAGCTAAATCCTCTTTCCCCGCTGACTTTAATCTCTCCGCGGGCTGAGCCCGGCAGTTCAGGCCTCACAGCAGCTGTCAGTCAAGACGAGTGACGGGCTGCAGGTGGGGGAGGGGGTGGAGCGTCCCATAGACGTGTGTGTGTGTGTGTGTGTGTGTGTGGGCTGCATGCTAAAGAGGACGTGACCTTCAGATAGAAGGACGGACTAAAGGACAAAGAAAACACTGATGTGAGTGGAAGGCTGTTTTTCTCACGAAAAGCTTCAAATGTGGATTTAGAAAATAATTTACTCAGATTTTCATACCTGTGTCCACATGAGACCGTATATATTCTCAGATGTCTTTGGATATTAGGTGTTGCCATTTATAGTACAGTAGCTGTTCAGGGCACATGTGTTCAGTTAGGCGTGTTTTACCAGTACGATCTATTGACTGTATATGAGAACTGGACTTACCGACCCCTCCACCCTGGCGTTCCAAACAGGAAATGCCCTCTGGTACCAAGAAGTCAAAATCCCATACACTTCTATTGAGAAATTATCAGCTATTACTCAGTCATTCTATTTGCCAGAATAACTATTCTTGCTCTACTACCTTTGTTATTGATAGTCATATTTTTTCATGAAATTTTTCATGTTTAAGTTGTCCGCCACCATCAGTGTGTGAATGTGTGAGTGAATAAGACAGAGATTGTAAAGCTCTTTGGGCCTTCATTCAAAGAAGGCAGTAAAACACTATGAAAGAAGGGCTGGGCGATAGTGAATTTTTTATATCACAATATTGTTTTTTTTTTCATGTCAGGCAATAACAATATATATCACCAAATAGCTACCGGTAGATCTGTCAAATTTGAACGCTCTGTGTCTCCATAGAGAAATGTGTAATCATCAGCAGGTTGTTTAGATTTAAATCTTTATTTCCTATCATACTTTAAACATAACAGATGCACTGAAGGAGCATGATGCAACCGTTTTTTCCCCAGAAAACTAAAAAAGGCATACATATTACAAACTTAACTGAAAATTAAAGCAAAAGATTTAAAGTTTCAAAAGAAAACCCATTAAAACAGAACACTAAACTGCTTGATCAGTTCCATTTTAAAACAAAGCATTAATTCTACAAATAAATTCAAATGTTTTTAAGTTTTACAGAACAAACACACATTTGACAAACATTTTTATCAACATCCTGTGAATAAGCTAGAAACTGAAAGCAAATTCTCTGAATTTCTTCTCTTAGTTTAGACTGTTGCGGCTGTGGACGTCTTAACTTTGTTGTTTTTGCTGCAGAATTATGGTTTATTTCAGTCTGACATTGAGCATGCTTGGTGGGACTGCTTCAGGTGATAAAAAAGGTTTTAGAAGGAACATGCCTTCTGCACAATTTGCAGTGCACGTGCATTTTGTTAACTAATATACCTCCACACAGGGATTGAAATTTAATTTTTGAAACACTGGCCAAGTTGACTGGCTGATTTAAAAAAAATCTACCGACCAAAAATATATTTTATCAACCAAATTCTAACACTATTTTACGCAGAAATACATTAGACATTTTACTTTAAATTTTTTTACTTTTTTTTTAGGAAAAGGAAATTGCATAAAAGTAATTTATAAATGTATGAACACGTCTTTACTGTCATCTAACTGTAAACTCAAGTCAGACATGCTGAGTAAACAAGAGCAGATTTATTAGAGATTTCCTAATTCTGCATTTATTCATTTTTCTAGAACCAGTTTAATGTTTTGCTTTCTTGTTGTTATAAATCATTATTGAAATTAAAGCTGCAGCTTTAAGCAGGCAGGAGGATTGAGCACAACATCTGACAGATCACAGTTTTCAGTGTAACACAGACTCTGTTTTGCTACACAGACGCTGCTAAAACGTAGGATTAAATTATGTTATTTATTATGGAGTGGTGTATCTTGCGTTGCATGTGTTTTATTTACCTCGTCTGCAGGCAGTAGAGGAGAAGACGACAAAAAAAATTCACTAAAAAAAGAGTTAGTAAACATGACTAAATTTACACAAACATTTACTCGCCATGTGGTGACTAACCCTCTAACTTTTGTTAAAAAATGTTTGATTAATAAAATCCTCATTTGGAGAAATCATTGCAAGTAAATCACTGAAAGTAAATAATTTTCTATGGTCCACTTCACTCACTCGGTCCAGTTCTCATATACAGTCACTGGTAAGATGCTAAAGTAGGAGGTTAGTAGGAAAACATGCAGAGCAAAGGGGTGGAGTTTGTGACCTTTGAGTTAAGTGTTTTCCATCTCTTTTAGGAACTTTCTATTCATTTTTGTTTACTGTATCCTATGAATTCAAAGGCTTTAGAGGGCTTCCAAGCATTAAATGGAGGTTGAAGTCATGAAACAGGATCTTTCGTTTTGTTTTTCAACCACTCAGAGAGGAATTTGTTTGATGTGTAATTCATGGTTTCATCAACCAAATATAATAGAGTCCAGGTTGTAGCTGTAGACCTTCACCACCAGCATTTGGCAATCTTTCTGAGATGTTCTTTTACTGAAATGCTGGTTCAGTTTGACTTCAGATGTGACAGGACTCACTTTCTAGAAAGTTCCACCTTTGTCTCATCTGTGCTCAAAGTATTTTTTCCGAAAGTCTGTTAGAAAATCCAGATTATCTCTGTCAAATATGTGACAAGTTTCTGTGTTGCTTTTCTTCAGCAGTATGCTTGGATTTTTGTCCAGAAGTTACTTCCTGGCTGTTGACTCCTGAACTTTGACCTTCTCTGAGTCAAGTGAAGTCTGCCCATTTTTTCCATCTTCTTCTGCCTTCTTCATGACCTTCTGGATGTGTGTTTTTTTTGTTTAAAGTTAGAGTCCTAGTAGTTGTTACACTTCTAGGTGTGTGAAATTTGTTCTCTGCATTTGATCCATCCATCCTTTGGGAAGCGGTAAGCTGCAGCACAGCCGCAACCAGAAATAATGAGGTGGTTTAACTCCCCAATCCAACCCTATAATTTAGGGACGCACTGGGTCCCGTTTTTGGAGTCTTCAGCATGACGCAGTGGCAGTAGCTCAGGTGGTTGAGCAGGTCAGTCATGGATCAATGTTGATGTTGATGTTGATGGTTTGATTCCCTCTCCTCCAACTGTGAAAGTGAACCCATGACCTTCCAATCTCAGGGTGGACACTCCAGCACTAGGCCACTGAGGTGGTTTTCAAAGTCATTTTGGATTTTTTTCCAAGATTCCTCCAGTTGTTGTTTGTGTCTCTTGTCCAGTCTCCAAGCTTCAAAAATGACCTTTTGACCTTCTCAGAGCGATTCATGGTTTCTTGTTGATGTATCTTGATTGTCTTAATCTACATTGATAACAAGCCAAAGCAGTTTTAAACATACACTGGAGACATAGCTTTTTAGAATGGTTTTTAATACTTAGTAATTGGTGCCATGGTTTCTGTGAAGCATTCTCACAACAGTTTAGCTAATATTTTAGCAACATGCTAGCATCTTTGAGTTTTTTAAGCTAATATTTAGGCAATATTCTAGCCTTTTTGGCTATATTAGAAAATTAAAATAAAAACATTTTTGCTGTGAATTTGGCATTTATTTGTTGTTTCAGTATTATGCTATCATATTTGGCTAATTTAACATCTACTGTTTTTTTTGTTCTAATTTGGCATTTAGCTAATGTTTTAGTGTCATGCTAGCTCATTTGGCCAATTTGGCATCTCCTGAGGGTTTTTTTAAGCTTATTTGGAGTTTCGCTAATAGCTTGAGCATTTTAAGCTATCAGCTTCAACATCTTCAGCAGTCACGTTCAGCTTACAGCATTCACACTTGTATTATCGCAGGTAATTTTCTAAATCTATTTTTACTTATTTTACCGCATTTTTTGATTTGTTTTAAAATTTTTGTTCTTAACTTTTTAATTTTTTTAATTTACTTTTATTTTTTTGTAAAGCACTTTGGCATCCTGTAGGCCTAGGTGTTGTAAAGTGCTATAGAAGTAAATAAATAAAGATTCCTTCATTTCTAATCGTTGGGTTTTTGCACTAAACTTGAGTTCATACAAAAACCTTACATAAAATATTATTTTGCAACCAAAACTCGCTAGAAAACTGAGATTTTCACTAGATCGTTGAAGGGGGAAATTTGAAAGATGTCAGATGAAGGGAGCAGAGAAAGAAGGACAGAAAGAGCGACTTCCCGCAGAATGACAGGAAATGAATCCGAGCTGCGGGTGAGCGAAGGGGAAGCTGCACAGCTGCAAAGACTCCAGCAATCAAAGGCAGGTCAATATCACAGCAGATCCTTAAAACGATGAGCGTCAAGACATAGACAAAGGGAGAAAAAAGGGTGATGGAGAGGTCAGGTTCATCTTTTTATATGGTTGCCATAGATAAAACATGTCAACACTATTGATTGTATATGAGAACTGGAATGAGTGAGTGTAACGTTATCCATAGAAAATGGCATACTCCATTGAAATTAAGTAAGTTCAGTCACCTTTCAGACGCTGCCATATTGGAGCCAGATGTCATCAGTTAGCAGTGATTAGTTCGAGTTGGTCTGAGTTATTGTTTCTATGGCAACTACTCTGGCCAATCAGTACTGAACTTGTTGGAAGTCCACACCCTGATCACATGACAGTGAGAGAATCTGTCAATCAAACTTTGGACATTTCATTGGCCAGTTATAATTTTAATAACGTGCACTACAGTAAAACTATCATGAAAATAAATTAGAACATGTTTAAAAAAAGTTTCAGAGCCAGAATGTCTGACTGAGTATGAGCTGTTTATTTCTATGTAAAAGTCTATGAGATTTCGGCCTCTTGAAACTTTTTTTAAACATG
>BSAI01000104.1:24849351-24863339 GCA_036245035.1 Adrianichthys oophorus
GGGGGGGGGGTCACCACGCAGTCCAGTTCTCATATACAGTCTAAGGTAAACTCGTGTGCATGAAGTGAAATCCAGCGTGGATGTGGTGACAGACAGGTGATAGGAGCTTGAATGATGTGGAACTTTCAGCAGCTGCTCAGATGTTCAAAAGTTACCTGTAAGATCCCCATGTGCAGCTCTGCATTACAGCACCGGTCAAAATGTTGGCATACATATTTCAGAGTTTCCCAAAGACAAAAAAAACACTTGCATGAGAAGCTTATCTGCCCCTCCTTTCCCCTCCATGTTTTTCCTGGCACATGTTCAATTATTAACCGCCGTGCCGGCTGCAGAGGGCGGAGTCAAAGACCGACAGGAGGTCAAACATAACACTGGCCTTCATTAAGCTCTGTCTGCTTCACCGTCACAAAAATTCAGGTGGAAATGAGACATGTTGCTCAAACCAAATAACTTTATTTTTTTGTTGTCCTGCCAGGATGTTAGGAGCCTCTGCTGTTCTATTTTCATCTCAAATATTCTCTGTAAACTCCCTCATCCAGCACAGAGCCCGGCTGCCTCCAAATGGCAGCAGCCTCTGCATGTTGTAGGAAATTAGATCACATAAAGCTTTCATGATTCTGAGCTGAAAGCTGCTGGCTGGTTAAATTTTATATCAGTGGCAATCTGCACTGAAGGATCTGCCATGATTGGTGCAATTGAAATAAAAAGATGCACAAAAGAGCTCTGATTGGACCAGATTAGATTATCTGCCTCATTTCAATTTGAATAGTTCAGGCAGAGTGAAGGTTGCATTTGCAGCAGCTGGATGCGACAGTCTGTCCGCAGAGCAACAAGCGCATGCATTTTTCATGGAGCATACCTCCATACTTTCTGAGTTGAGCATTAGTGTAGTTTAAAATAGACCAGAGCCTCAGTCCTGCTCCTCAAGGCAGAGTTTACCTCCTTGCTATCACAGTTTCCTGACCAAATCCACAATAAGGATTTCTGACATCTGTTGAAGTGTGTAACCGTGAATCTCTGTCATCACGACCTGTTTGTGTTTTTGTCATTGACTGTACATGAGAACTGGATCAAGTGAGTGTGACGTCACCCATAGAAATTGGTTTATTACTTACTTAAACCAAATTAAGTTAATTCAGTCGACCTTTTTTAGGGGGTAGGAATCAGTCAATTGTTTCTTTACATTTTATCCAAACTGTGGTGGTCACTTTGTTTCTACTTAAATGTGTGTTCTCCGAGTTTCACTGCATTTTGAAGGTTGCTGGTTCTCCTACCACACTTACTAAAACTTACTCCTGTTTTTTTTTTTCTTGACAGCTTTTTTGATCCCGGTCAGAGTCGACAGTCATCATGGCGGATGAAGCGGACATGCGTAATGAGCTGTCCGACTTGCAGACGCGGGCGGACCAAATCGCAGATGAGGTACGTCGTCTTTCACCACTGACATCTTCATCACCGAGTTTCCCTGAAGTCGATTGTAACTCAATGTTTCAGCATTTGTTACCCGCTGTAATTAACCCCACCCTACTAGAAAGAGTCCATAAAGAGAATTTAACCTAACTGCGGATGGACAGACACTCAGCAAAGTGTGGAGGTGAACAGGACTCTTGTGACATTTGAAAATAGCCTGTTCTGCTCAACTGGAGCAGCTTCCAGCCTGACAGACAGCAAATCCAATGTGACCCCCACACCACCACCTTTTCGCTTCGCCACCCTCCTCTTTAAAACGCTCTTTGATTAAGACTGCTTTTCATTTTTGGATAACCGAGAACTTTGGCCTCTTTAATGAGTTGAGAGGAGCTCAGGAAGAGTAGATAATTCAGGGAGCAGCAGAATAATAGAGCAGCCAAAATGGCCTCATTAAAAATTCATGAGGAGAGGATGCAGGGAGGAGTGATAGGGAAGAGATGGACGACAGGAGCGATTTGATAGGAGAAAGAGTGTAAGAGGAATAAAAAAGATTCAGAACCACAAGACAAAAAAACCCCAGAAATAATCCATGTTGGTTGTGTAACCCATGTTCTCAAAATGTTGTGAGTGTTTGGTTGAACTGAAACGTCCTTGTGATAAGTGGCTGTAAATCTGTACCTGTTTCCCTCTGAGCTGTCAGCTGATGATTTGCTTTCTGTCTGCAGTCTCTGGAGAGCACTCGGCGCATGCTGGCGATGGTGGAGGAGGTGAGTCAAATCATGCAGTGACAAGGATCTTGTTTAGAAGCCGAAAAGACGGCGAATGAGCTCAATCCTGGATCAAATTCTGATTACTCCGGGTGTGTGCCTTTGCTGACTTTGTTGTTGCAGGCCAGCACCTCCCCGCTGCCCTTTACTTCTGCAGATGATTCAGACTGAAAGCCAAACTTTCCAAAACATTCCCTCATCCAAACTTCATTAAATAGGAATACATGAATCTGCGCATATGGGTTTTACACTGTCTGTTACGACCCACACATCAATGCTTCGTCTTTTTTCTAATCCCATTCAGTCTTGATGATGATGATTAAGATCACAGATCCATGTAGATGGCACCATCTGCTGCAGGACTGCTCCCTCTTGTACCTTGAATCAAATCTTTATGCTTCTTTTTTTTTACTTTTACCAATGAGAGTGTGGGACTTTGTTGAAACTTGTTGACTCTTAAGTTCCCTGTAATTCCCAGCATTCCCTTTTCCCGTTGACAGCTCGCAGACTCAAAAAACGTAGCGTAGGCACTCACATCAGTGACCTGCTTTAAGTGCGGCTGTCTGCACTTCCTGCCAGATTCTAGGTGGATGCAGAAACTTGCATGTAGCCCCTCTCCAGCCCCTGGATGAGCCACCCATAATGAGATCAACCATGAGGGGCACAGGAAGACCTGTGGCTGACCTGAACAATGGCCTGACCTTTTAAGATAATGCCAGCAGAATGCCATGTTACTGTACCAAGTGTTTGTAAAATGTCCTCAGGTTTGTCAGAGTGCAGATAAAAGAAAGACACAGCAGGATACATTTGAAATCCTCAGGAATCGGAAACAAAAACCAAATCCTTTGTAAGTGTCAAAGCCATCTGAAACTGTGAAGAAGACCCTTAAATGTCGATTAAAAAGATGTCACTATAGAAAGGTCTCTGCAGAGCTCTAGAAAAAGAACACGCTTTATCGCTGCTGATACAACTGCTCCAGTGTTGTTTTGGGGTTCCACAGAGCTCTATTTTAGGACCTCTTTTGTTTTTCCTGTACCCCCCACTTAGTCACCATCAGATTGTCCTTTAGCATTGAGGATCTTGCTGTAAGACAAATACTGTCTTCATTATTGAAAGTTTGAAAGATGGTCTCTAAAACACACAAAATCACATTAATGCACCTTTAAATTATTCTTTCTTGTGTTATTAAATAAAAAAAAATGTTTAGCTTCTCTCTACCATGATGTTACATATTAATGCATGTGTTTGAAGGGATTGGGAATTAAGTCAGCTATGTCTAGGTCTAATTTACATGTCATTTAATGATACACATTCAGAGGATGAAGATATAATGCACATCTATAGCTGTAAACGTCAAAATAGCCACAATTTAGATGTCTAATAGATATATCCAATCCCACTGAGAAATTAAAGACCCACTCCAATGAAAATCATGTTTTTGGTGTTTTTAACATGTTCTTGGAGCATTTTTCTCATAATGGAGATTAAAACTGCATTTCTAAGTATTTCTTTATTCAAACTGCATTGGATCAGGAGCAGATGAAAACCCGTGGTTTGAAAAAGCTCAAACCCGACTCGCTGGTCTGCTGTGGACAGTCTCCCTTCTCTGCTCCAATTTTGAAGCATCCACTTGCAGACAAATAGATCCATGAACGTCTTTGTTTTCCTCGTCTGAGCTGCCATCTGGCTCAAAACTGTGCAGCTGGATAGCTCGATATTGCTCGTCATATTTTTTGCCACGCTAATGTTAGCTTGGGCTTGTGAGGTGCTAAACACGTGAGGTGTGAGTGTAAACAAAGGGCTAACAGGAGAATTAGTGGAGCTAACTTTCAGTCCCGCCCACAACCCAGATGAGCTTCTCTGATGAACTGCTGTGCTGCAGAAAATATGTCTTAAAACTGACACAGGATTTTTTTAGTTTGGCTAAAAAAATATGTAGTTGGAGTGGGACTTTTTAAGCCAAAACACTTTTAGCTTTTTGCAGACAAACTGACAAGACATTGAACCTCCTCCCATAAACAGAACTGTCTCCACCCCTAAACTAAAAATATGAAATCCTGCAAAGTCTCATATTATCTTTCTCTGTCAGTTAACAGACTGCCAAAAGATTAAACTATCACCAAAGCCATGCCGTTATGACTCAACAATGTTTTAAAATCTGTAAAATGACAGCAGTAAAGAGATTAGGTTTTTATTTCTTTATTGAAAAAGAGAGAATTAAAATAATCTTTTAAGGATTGGCTCTGCCGATAAAGATCCACATTTATGAACATCTGTGTGAAAACCGTTAATCTTTACCGTGGTCTCTGATGGAGCAGAAATGAAAAGCCTGCTGGGTGGAGGAGAAATTGTGGGTGTGATGGATGTTAATAAAAATAAAATGAGATGAACAGCAAAGAGATGGAGGATGGGCAGGGTGTGAAAGATGCGAGGAGAGGAATCTGAAGGACATCAGGCTCAAATTCCCGCTCTCACATTGTCTGCATTTGTTGCTGTTGCAGGACAGCACAGGCACAGATGACACATGTAAATGTGATATGCTGTTCTCGTGTGACTCACTGCAAAAGTGCTGTGAAAATATGATGTTTTATCAGGTTTTATAGCAATGTAGACAAGTGGAAACAGAACAAAACACTAGAAACAGAAAGAAGTCTTATAGAGGAATTAAAAGACAGGTAAAGGAGACAAAATAAAATAATTGAAGGTCTAAAGACTGAGCAAGGAGGCTGCAACTGACAGGAAATCAAAGAAAAACAGGAACTAAAGTAAAACTAGCTGGATGTGAGTAAATGTAAAGAACAATAGGAGGTGAGTAATCAATGAAAACTAAAAAAGAAGCAGACTTTTTTTTTCTCTTCACAGCTGTGTCTCACAGGACACACATAAAAAAATAAGTGAACAACAAAAATGGTGACATAAAGCAAGGATGGGGTATTTTCTCCTGAAACGTTCACCCAGAAAAACTGGGATTTTCTGTCACATGAAAGCCTTGTGGAGGCGGGACGTTCCTGGGGGATGTAGTTCTGTAAACTTCAGGGGTCTTTATGACATAAAGCCATCTGTTTGAGAGCTTTGTTTTCAGAAAAAAGTCAATCTTTAAACTCTCACTCCTAATATATTTTTTTCTGTTGTAAAATCATTCCCAGTGGACTATTAATTACCTTTATGCCGTTTTTAGCTAAAATCAAAAAGCTTGTGTCGTTTTTAAGACATATGCTCTGCACATCGGCATTAGCTCATTAGAAATTCGCCTCTGAGTTGTGGGCGGAACAGTTGGTGAGGAGCAACACCCCCCCCAAAAAAAAAAAAAAAAAAAAGTTTACTTCTGGTTTCAATGAAAGGATGTCAATTCAGTCGCCACATTATTTTGGTGATATGGTTGCTATGTTGGAGCCAAACGTAAACAGTGATTGGTCCGAATCAGTCTTTGTTTCTATGGCAACCACTCTCACCAATCAGGAGCGAGCTTGGTGGAAGTTCACTCCCCTACCTCTTGAAAGCGGGTTACACAAAATCTGTCAATCAAACGTTTTGAATTTTGGGCGTGGGGACCAGTAGGTACCACCTACTTTTTATGGAAGCATCTGATTGGCCAGTTTATAACTTGAATAACTTGCACAAAAAAAAAAATATGAAAAAAAACATTTGCAAGAATATGTTAAAGATTTTGTACCAAGAATGATTATTCTGACAAATACAATTAAGGAAAGTCTATGGGATTTCGGCTTCTTGGAACCTGCAGTTACTTCCTCTTTGGAACGCCAGGAGTGAGGGGTCACTCAATGGTCAACACACATAATTTTAAGGAAAACTTACAAATTATTGATCATTTTTATGGGGAATTACACAACTGCATGAGTTTATTTCAACTCATTCAAATCAAGCACCAAACCCATAACCTTTAATCAAAATTGATTCAAGAGAAAACTTTAAAAAGCATTAAGTGAAACTCAGGGGAGTGTGAAAAAGACCTGCCTGGTTGTGCGTGTGCGTGCACGTGTGTCTAAACGTCCACACATAAAGGGCCGATGTCACCACGGCAGACTTTGCCAGCTGGCGCGCTCAGCTTTCCAGTCCTGCTGCTCTGAAGCTGCCCACACATGTCCGTGATTTCCCATCATTTCTTTTGGGTAAACAAGCAGCTCTCCTGCAATTTCTATTTATCTGCAGTCCTTGCACTCATGGAAGTCCCGGCTCGTTTATTTTTCCACTGTGCACACATCAGAAACTGTCCTCCTTCTAATTAGATTTTCGGTCACGCAGAAAAGCAGCGGTTTCATTTCCCCTCCGATATGGATCGAAGGCCACAGGCCGAGCTTTTATTTCGGCCCGTTTGAGTGGCACTACCGTCTGTGCAACTGATTCCTATCACTCCTCCTGGAAGGTCAGCCCACACTTTAATCAAAAATAAGTGGTGCCTGAGGCGAGCGTCCCGCCGACTGTAAAATCTGTCAGAGACTTGTTTGGTTTGCTTTGTGTCATCCACTCTCCATAGTGTGAAATTGAGTCACGAAGCATGTTGGGGTTTACAATCCACATTTGTTTGTTTTACATTTGCAAATCAAACTGGAACATTTCATTTCTGCAGCTTTTATCTGCCTTTTTGGGGCCAGCGCTCCAGGAGGAACAAAAGAGACGGGAACCAGGGTGAAGAGGTGGTGTAAACAGGTGGAGGTTAGACAGTTAGATTGACGGGAAAGGTTCATCTGAAATGAACATGGAAGAATGACAGAGCTTCACAAACCTGCACCTGAATTAAAACCAACATGACTAATGAGGCCAAAATACCAGCGTTTGACCTTAACGCTCTGCAGAGACGTGTGTCTAAAGTTTAAGCAGCAGAAACAAATGATGAAGTCAAGCATGATGAAAGTATGATTAAGGTTTGAAGCCCTCAGAATCGTGGTGTCCTCTTGTCATCTTTGGGGAATGAACCACTATTAAAGCCTCAGTATCAATCACTCGTACAGGGAGTTGACCCATACGAGCGCAGGCTTTTGGGTTGTCCCGAGAGCGTCGTAGACAAGTGCAGCTGCATCTTAAAGGGAGTGCGGATGTGTCCCTCAGTTCCCTTTTCCTTGAACAGCACTCGTAGTCTGCAAGATTTGGGGAGGATAGAAAAAAAGGAAAAATCCATGAGACACCCCTACGTTTCTTACTCCCCCCCCCAGTTACGTCTTGTTTAAAGACCCTCTCCAATGAAAATTGTGTTTTTGGTGTTTTTAACATGTTCTTGTAGTATTTTTTCTCTTGATGGAGGGTATATATTCAAGAATTTAAGATTAAAACTATGTTTCTGAGTATTTCTTTATCCAAATCATGTTTGATCAGGACCAGACGAAAACCTGCAGTTTGAAAAAGCTCCGGTTTTGGCGCAGCAACTGCATCACAACCCTGCGGGTCTCTCTTCTCCGCTTCATTTCCAAACCCTCCACTTGCAGACAAATAGGTCCATTGATGTCGTTTCCTCGTCAGAGCTGCCGTCTGGATCAAAACTGAATGGCTGGATAGCTCCAATGTATCTCCCCATTTTTTTTTGCAATGCTAACGTTAGCCGGGGGCTGTAAAGTAGAGACAAAGTGTGTAAACAAAGGAATGCTGAGAACGTACGGTTACTTCCGCACCAGCAATCCCGCCCACAACCCAGATGTGCATTTCTAATGAGCCTAATGAGCAGTTGTGACTAAGGCTTAAAGAACCAAATGAGAATTTGTTAGTCTGACAGCTGAAGCTTAGTAGGTCATGCTACGGGACGATGATCTAAACTACAGGAGCAAACCCACGACAGAAAACCCAAGTGAAGAGTCAAGGTGCTGAGGTGACCATATCAAAATCCTGACATCAACCTTGATCAAATTAACCCTTTAACAGGTCACCAGGGACACCTTAATAACACTCTCTTTTACATATCATAACTCTTTGATCATTTATGCCATCAACATAAATCAGCTGAATCAGAGAAAAGCAGCTTGGCTTTGCACTGATATGCAACACATTACTAACAACGTGCGTCATAACTGTGTAAAGTCGATTTTCTCCGAGACAGAATCATCTGATTTACGTCGACACTGCTTCACTTATCTGCCACATTTATTTCTCTTTTCCCCCCTCTTCTCCTACTCTGTCCTGTCTCTGTCCCTTAGAGCAAAGATGCCGGCATCAGGACTCTGGTCATGTTGGACGAGCAGGGAGGTAAGTTTGTGGGTGGAGCTCACTCATCTGCTACAGTAATCTGCTTTGTCCTGCTCTTGATTCTCTTTGCTGCACTTTTATGCCGTGTAGCGGCATCAGCACGTCCAGTATATGTAAACCCGGATAATGGAAAATGTATTACCTTTATGTTTGTGACGTCGCTGGAACAGAAAAACAGAACGTTTCTATCTTTAAAAGTAGCAGAGGACAGAGTCTGTCTGGTGATATGATTATACTGGATGCTGCTGTGGAGCTTGCCGTCTCTGCTTTGCCTCTTTCTAACCTAAAACTCCTTTTTGTCATTTCAAATTCTTCGTTTTTTTTTTTTAAATCTGAAGCTGGTAATAAGACTTTGCAACAGAGGCTGCCTAATACATGAAGTTTTATCATTAAAAGCATTATAAAACAGAATAGTTTAGCTTCTTAAATAAAACGCTCTCTCCTGACGATCAAACTCTTTGAAAAAGTCTTACTGATTTATAATCCCTAATCTAGACAGGAACGAGTGAGAATCAATGAAAATTAATCCTACAGTTCTTTATTTTAACTTTTTAAAAATGTTTTTGTCATTTGTTTTTCTGTCACTGAATCAACATAATTCAGATGTCAGAAGTGAATTTTGGACAAAAATCGATCCACGGGAGAGTTTAAAGCTTGAAAAAGAACTCAGTCTCCTCCCACATTTGACAGAAACTTCTGGATTATCCCCAAAATTTAAGAACCACAATTCTGCTGAATGAGGAGACAAAGCAGGAACTTTCTAGAAGGTTTGTGTCCTGTTATAACTGAAGTCAAACTAAGAGAATTTCACAAAAAACATCAAAACCACAGTTAAAGATGGTGGTGGTAGTGTGGTGGTGTGGGGTTGTACAAAAGCTACTGGCCCTGGTCAATTCCTTCTATCATTTATAGAAAGGTAAACTCCAGTCCCTATTAGAAAATCTTGAAATCTGTCTTCCACGATGTCCAGCTCCATAATACTTGGGTTCCATACAAAAATGAATCCGTGTACTTCAGCAGAAATACAAAATAAAGGCTTCAGAATATAGGAGATGTAAACAAGCACTTTTACACGTAGGTGTGTTCAGTTTTTAGGTTCAAAAGACAATCATCATTTAAATAACTGCACTTTGTAATCATGGAACCTAATTTTCTAATGTTAGATTTTTCAAAAAAATCCTTTTGAATTTCATGTTTCAGCTGTTGTCTCAGATTTGATCTTTCCTAGTTTCCTTTTTGGATCCTGCAGATTAAGACCTACAAATAATGTACTATGGGTGAAGATTAGAAACCACCACAAACCAGAGGACTTTTATTTTCCTAAACTGTAGGATTTGGGAAAACTGATCCACTTCCAACATCTAAATACTTAAAAACAATGTGCGTTTCATTACTGTCTGTATCCCGCGATGAAATGTAAGGTATACTGTTGATGACTGGGGTGCTTTTACTTTGACAGTAAGTGTCCAGAATTTGTGGGGGTGCGTGAACTGAGTTTCACGTGTGACAGAGCAGCCTAATTGGCCTGTCAAAGGAACAGATAGTCTTCTTCCTCCTTTACTAAGTCTCTGTCTTGCATCCAATCGTTTCGCCTCACAGAGTAACTGCTGCCACAGACCACGGCTGTTATCGTGAGACGCCAATCAATTCACAGATTTAAATTACCTCCATGTTAAAGTCATCTATAACACCCCCCCAGCGATCCACTCTGTGCTCTGCCCTCCCTGCTAACGGTTTTCATTGTGGCCCGCAGCAGTCCAGCACTGTTAAGACTTTGGGCTATTCTTCTTTCTTACTGCACCTTTGAGCGAAAATTTCCGCCCCGACACATAATCAAAACTCACCAAAACTTGCACACGCCTTTTGATACATGAGCATTTTATGCCATAACAAACAGGGAAGGATTGTTGGACACCATAAATTGTGCTGATAGTCTTATTGTCTTAAAAAGAAAAAGCTGTCTGTGAAATAAATAGGACGCTATAACTTGGCAGGCTTATAGTAATTAATACGACCCTGTTTAGCTGCTCTTTGCACATGAAAATGCACACTAGTTCTCTGCAGGAGGAGAAGTGTCTGTCCTCGCAGTGATGTATTACCTGTGGTGAAGGCCCCACTGCGGCTAATGAGCCCCTCCCTGCCCGTCTGGCTCATTAATGTTGACCTGAATCAGACGCCGAGTTACAGCTGATAAATCAGCTCAATATTTTATCAAACAGCACCAGACTTTTATCAGCTTGTTGAGAAACATAAAGGTTGGGTTTTTGTTTAAAAAAAACATCTGTGTTTTGTAAATTATTTTTCATCAGTAAATAAATGCATTTTGATCCTGTAGAGAGGGGCCATCAAATGTTAAAATATATATATAATATATATATGTTTAATATTTTTCCCTGAAACTGAAAGTTTAAAAAGCTGTTTTCCTAAAGGCCTCAATGAGAACTAAAAAGTGCATAGAAATATCTGTATTTTGTATTTTTGACTCATTTTCAGTCACAAAAAACATGTCTTACATGTAGGAACCTGTTTGCTGTCATAAAAAACACCCTTCCTTCCCCCCAGGGCCACTATTATTTTCTATTTCTCAGACTTCTAAAGGCAGTAATGAGTTTTGCCGATTGACTGTGCTCTGACTCGGCATCCCGGAGTGAGGCGGGAAAGAGCGGTCAGCACTCATTAATCCTCGTTTGGAGAAGGAGGAGGTCAGTTGCCAAGTCAGACCGACTGTCTGCAACTCAGAAGATAAATAACAACCACCTCTCCCTTCACTCAATCCCTCACTTGGACTGGAATTAATGCTGACGGGCTTTCAGCGGTTGGAAGAGACACATTTTTATTTACTCCAGAAACTGAGAAGACTGCAACCTTTCAGTTCTTGTAGCTCTACGGCCCATCTTTATCAAGTAGTGACTTCTCTGCTCTACTCGGGTCTGCACAGTCTTCTGCTTCTCCTTCAGGAAAAGTTTCTGCTGCAACGTTATACATCCAGAGAATATCCGCGTCCGACTGGCCTGAAAGTGTTGTGCCAGTCTGAATAGATCAATCTAAACACGCTGGTTTTATTCATTTCAATCGATTTTTAAGATGCAATATGATTGCACAAATGTCATTGATCGATTTTCCTTAACTTCTTTTTATTGCAATTCTGCCAAAAAAACATTTCATGTTAGTTTTGAACAATTTCAATAATCCAGTTGAATTTTTAGTTATGTGAAAACTTTTATTCATAACGAAGGATTACTAAAAAAAAAAGAAAATGAATTTATCCCTAATAGAACATTGTGAATCTTAACCAAAACAAGTTATAACACTGAAAAAACAACAGTATTTTAATTCATTCATTCATTCATTTTCCAATCCGCTTTATCCCTTTCGGGGTCACGGGGACAGTATTTTAATAATTAATGAATATTTATGAGCATTTGAAGCTGCTTCAATGCTTTACATTACATTTACTTACTGTAGGAGATCTCTCTGCTTTGGAGTGAAACTGCTTTCCTTCTTCATACGAGCACTGCAGCTTCTTCCATTTATGTTTATGTCTTAAATACAGAAAGTAAATGAGTAGATTTGACCCATTGGTTTCTATTTGGAGAGCAAATATGTTATCAAATCCTGACTTCTCAACAACAGAAGAAAAAATGAGAAAACCAAGCTTGACAGCAAAGGATTTTGGTCCGTCACTGGAGAGACCACACCCCCATTTGTAGTGCAAATAAATGAGTATAAAGGTATCTGGAGAGGTGAAAAAGTTTGTGAAATAACACTAATTATATTTATGTTTATATCTTTATCTGTTCTGGAGTTAAAACATTGTATGTTAAAAAGGGATTGCCTTGCGAAAAGTTGGGAAACAAAGGACACATTCCTGCTCTGTTTAGTTGGTTGCACCCATTGATAAATATTACTGGATTGGCCTTTGCCGGTTTGCTGCTATATGCAGAGACGGGTGTGCGCAGCCGCCATTGCTATGCATTGAATCATGTCAACAGACCGCTGCTGTTCCAGTGGAGGACAGGCAGGCATCATCCACAAAAATCTGACTAGCTCCCTCATTTCTTAACCAATTTAAACAAAACATGGCTCGAATTAAAGCTTGAAAATAATTGATCTCGTGGTATATTTAAATATTTATTACCACTAAGGATTAATCTGTAAACAGTGCAAGAACTCCACCTTCTAGTGTTACGGTGTCAGTGTTCGTTTCATGTCACTGGGCAGAAAGTGAGAGCTGCACATTCTAGCTGGGCTTCCTCCGGTCCGAGCGGCCAAGAAAGAAGTTCAACACAAGCAGCACGTATTTAGAAAGAACATGTGCGAATAATCCCTTTCTTTTAAAAAAGATGTGCGACCAACAACAACTTTTACTCTCTGACGCACTTAAATTACGACGGTGCAGCATTATACATCTTGGTCGCACATATTACGTGTAGCCAACACAAATTTCCATCAGTTTTTGTGCTGGTCGCACATAAATACATGCAAATAACATCAGCCATGTTTTAAAACAATAAAACATCAAACATTATTTAAAAAAAAGAAATACATGGACGATGAACTAAACTAGCATGCTACTTACTAGCACCAACTTCACGCTCCTCAGCCCGATTTCTTTCTATTAAAATGCGATTCCGATCCTGTGATGATTCCTCTCAATCAAATTATTTTGTTGTTGTGGTTTGTGCAGTTGATTGCAAAACATTGCGTCCCCTTTTGTGATTCGTTGCGTACTTACTCTGACCTCCGTTCTTCACTTGGGAAGACTCAATGCATAGTAATGCCGCATCTCTGTCACGTCGTATGTCACATGACGGCCAATCCAGTAATATAGCTCAATGGTTGCACCTGATCCAGGTAATCAGCAGTGGATAGACACCATCTGGAAACATGAAGGAAGAAAAACCTGATATGTGGAGCCCCTGGTGGTTGCTTAGTGAATTACACTTATACATTTGGGTTTTTTTTAATAAACAAGCTTCAATCAGGAAGTGAAAAGGTCACGCCCTCTGTCAGGTATGAAGGACACCACAGCAGTTTAGATGACCTCGTTGACACGGCAACTCTAAACCGTGCCAGTCATAACTGTTGAAAACGTCTTTTTCAGTTGTACAAATTCATCTAATTCTGTCTCTGTTTTCGCTGAAAACGGGGCAGAACTCAAGAAAAGTTCATAAAAGTCTGTACCTGGAATGGAGGTCGGAGAGAAAGTCATTCCCTACCGTAAAGGTCATGAAAAAAAGAGGACTCTTGAATCCTAGCGCCTGCTTTGCCATCTCCAGCCAGCCCGAACATCTCTAGTCTCTCCATGTAGCGTAGAGCGCAAACCACGCCAGTCAACTTCATTTCACTGCTCTCACACCTCTGTCCTCACCAGAGCAACTTGATCGTGTGGAGGAGGGCATGAACAAGGTGAACGCAGACCTGAAGGAGGCCGAGAAAGATTTAAAAGATATAGGACAATGCTGTGGTCTGATATGCCCATGTATTAAAAAGTAGGTACCGGCTGGGAACCCCGCGCTCTTGCCTGTCCAGTGCTGGTGGTGGTGATGGTGGTGATGTCTGATGTCTTTCTTGTTACAGTCAATGTCTTTTTTTTGTCTTCTCTCCTTTGTCTCCCCC
>BSAI01000104.1:24869858-24929059 GCA_036245035.1 Adrianichthys oophorus
CCCCCCCCCCAGTCATCACTGACCCTTTGCCCCCCCCCCCAGCCCATCTGGTCAATGTTGTTCTGTGATTTTGCTATGAAGTGATAGTAGGACATCATCCCTCAGAGCTGTACATAGGAGATCACTCCTGCTGTTTTCCTCGTCCTCTCTTTATTTTTTTATGTCTTTCATGTAAAATAAGCTGTATGTACACTTCATTTATGCCCCCCCCCCCATGCCCCGTCCCTCCAATGCATCTGTATTCTTGTCATTTAACTCACACTCGTGGTTTTTAGGGAAGTCGTCCTTCAAAACTGTAAGATGGTAAATATTTGCCATAAAAATAGTCCAAAAAGATGTATTTTTACGTTTGAAGCCGTGCAAACGTGTGGCTTTTAATGGTCAGGACTGTGTGCCAGAGATTTAGCAACCCCATTATAAAAAAGCATTTAAAGAAAACTTTAATGTCATATACTGTAAAGTGTATTCCTTTTCCTCAGGGAAATACATTTGGCCATTCAGAAGAAAGGGTTGAGTAAGATACTGATGGTTGTCATCTTTCAAAACGTCATATTTGTATCATAAATATATATGTGTGGGTTTGTTATGTTCTAGAATTTACAAAGATGAATATTAGCCATGAACCATAGCAGCACCCAGACTGCATAAAGGAAGAGGATAGTTCTACAGAAAGGTCAGGGGCCTCTTATAGAATCATTCAACCCAGTATTTAATAATGCATTCAGTGAGTTATGCATGTCCTCCCACTGCTAGAAATATGCTGAATTATTCATTTTTATGGTCAAAAATATCAGAACATTAAACACAGCATGCTACATATGTAGGCCACACAGAAGAGGAGCCCTCTTCCAACTGCAATAGTGCCACTCTGTGTCACGCCTTTTACTTTTCCATTGTAAAATCATATGTACCCCGGAAAATGCCAATAAAACCATCAAAACTGTCAAAAAAACTCGTGTTCTTGTTTTTTAAAAAAAATAATGAAAGCATCACAGCAGAGAGAGAGCTGCGGGTTTACCATGACTGAGATGCTTTTTGGGTGTTTTTTTTAGTTTGTTTCTCTCAGATGACAAGAGAAGGTAGAAGTGAAGAGTCACCAAAGACACTTGACACCCCGGCGGTCACATCCTGTGTCAGACAGACGGTACAGGTCATGCAATGCAAGCAGTTTTTACACAAAATTTAAATCTGGACCAGCTGAAACTGTGCAGAAGTGGATGTTTTTGTTATTCGCTGTGTTGTAGTCATGTGATGCTTTCTTTTTGGTATTTTTATCATTATTTATTCGAGTTTTAGCCATTTTAACGCTCTTAGTAATTGTATGTTCTTATTTTTAATTAACTTTTTTATTTAGATGCAAATTAATTTGGTATACTTTTTTTTTTACACTTTTTACATTTCATTACATTGATGACAAATAATCTATGCTTGATTTGAAAAAATATGTGACAGTGTTTTACAGAGCATATAAAGTATGAAAACTGAAGATAATAAACTTACTAAATCTTTAAAGAATCTTTAGAGTAGGGATCTACAACCTGTGGCTCCTGAGCCACATGTGGCTTTCTTAGACTTCCATTATGGCTCTCTGGTTAAAGTAAAAATAATTATAATAAAATAACAAAAAAATTAAAGTAAACTTACTCAAACTTTATTCAGCTCATTCACAAAAGATTCACAAGGTTGCTGACTACAGTACTCAGAATGCTCCAACAATCCTTCATAGTTTACCAAAGTCGCACCAAAACACAGATGTTTTTTGCCCTGTTTACCACTGAAAATTCATTTTATAGTAGGTCACAACCAGAGTTTATCCTTAAGGCACACTGGATTATAAGGCTGATTTTTTATTTTGAACAAATAAGTGTGATATATTGTTCAGATTTAATTTTATTCTCAGTCTGAAATGTATGAATTCCAAATGATGAAATAAGCTTTTTTTTAACTAGCCCCGCTGACATTACAGTACATTACTACTGCATTTTCCACAATGAGAAAAGTGACAGGAAGTATTTTATTTTGAAAGGAAGCCATGTGAATCTATCAAAAGTTATAAACTATTTATTATTTTTGACAACTGTTTTTTTTTATTCCCAAAAACAACAATTCATTCATATTCATCATAATAGTAACATAAACATAAATCCGTGTTTTATTTTTCTAAAGGGTGACTTCACACTTTGTGGCTCCTTTTGGGTTGTGAACGGCGAGAAATCGACCGGAATGGGTCTTTAAGTGTTGACGGTGAAAGCAGCCCAGCAGAGAAGTGCAACATCTACAAGGACTCTGAAGACCTCAGCTTGAAGAATAAAAGACAAGCTCCGATGGGCAGAGATGAAGAGATGCAGCAGCACATTACAGTAATGGACTTCCACTGTGGTGCCCTGGACTTACAGCAGATTAGCATTCACTGCGTCACTAAGAACACTGACCTTTCTCACACACTGTCTTAAAACAACAACAGATCCATAGTAAAGGCAATCCACCGCACCTTTTAACACCCACTGCACAGCTTTGGTACAAGAATTCAAAGGCACAAAAATATATGGCATGATATATAAGACGAAATTACAGTTTGAACTGTGATCTTAAGTAATTTATCCATCTTCTATTCTCACTTGGTTCTATGCAGGGTATGTTGTGGTTGCTGGAGGCTATCCCAGCTACTTTAGGGGGTGAGGCTGGGTCATCAGTCTATTACAGACACACGCACTCCTAGTCACCGATCAACAGTTTGTATTTTTTATTTTTTGGGTGTGAGGAACCTGAAGAACTTGGAGGAAATACACAGGAAGAACATTCAAACTCCACATATGAAGGGCCAAGCTGGGATTTGAACCAGCGCCCTAGTTAATGTAAGAAAACCGTGCTTACAGCTTTAATAGATCACACAAAATACATTTGTCATAATAGTTTTTGTCTTTTGCTTTGGATATTTTCCAAGAATATCAGTTGATTTACCAGCAAAGTGAAGTAATTTGATGTATTTTAGACCAAGAGCGCCCTCTGGTGGTTATTTGTAATCCCAATTAGGTCAAAGTTACTAATACAGTAAAAGGTTCTAGCTTTCTGAAAATGATTGGGTAGCAACGAAATCTCTCTGATTCAGAACAAAATACAACAGTTGATCCGGGTCAAATCTTACATTTTAGTTTAAAAAGATATATTATACATACTTAATTCTAGTTTCCTCTAAAAAATGCTGGAGTAATTCAATTCATCAATGCATTGTCTCCATTATTTTTAAATTAAAAAGTCCCACAAACTGAACTATCAGGAGGTTTCATTTCATTTGTTAAAGTGTTGAATGAAATCTACTTTTAGGGACTCATTCTAGCTGAGCAAGTCGGTTTTGTTGTTTTTTTTCCTTGTTTTAGAAATTTACTTCTTAAACATGTGAGTCTGTTTGTTTCAACCTAGTCGTGAATTTCAGAGAAAATGTCAAAACACGAGTCATTCAAAGAAAAACATTTATTTACACTTAAAAAGAAGAAGAAAAACAAGTCAAACAAAGTGGTTAATTTAATAAAAAGATTTAATTCAAATTTACACAGCTGAAGTTGTATGTGAATGATAACATTTTTTTAACCTCTCCGTGTCCCAAAATCACAAACATTAGAAAAATATAGTTTTCATTAAAAAACATACACACACACATATAAAATGTAATTCATAGAAATGTATGTAAAAAACTAAATTGCCACACATGAATTGCACATATTTCCATAAGTAAATATACAAACACATATACATTCACAAAAATGCAGTACCTTTTTTGTCCGTTTTCTCTGTTTTTATTTATACAAATTTATTTAAATAAACTAATTATTTAATAAATGAAGATTAAAAAAACACAAAATGCTTCTTGTTGTTTGTCCATCACTGTTTGTCCCTATGTGAAAATAATGTTTGCTTCCCTCTGAGCTTTACTCATTAATACTGTATCTTTTGCTTATAGCAAATATTTTTGGCCTAAAACAAAAATCAAATTAAATCTGCTAATTGTCAATATTTGCAGAACGTTTTGTCCACACACAGCACCCGTATCTCCTCCGTAAAACCCTTCGGTTGTTTCCGTAAGTCACGTGACACTGGGCGCTCTTGTCGTGTCCTTCCGTCCAGAGTCCCCCTGTTTAGCAAACACGGGACGGTTAGCACCGGGTACCTGGCGTCATGTTTCGAGCTGTTTACCGACTGTCGTCTGCGGGAGCTCGGAGTCTGGTTCGGACGCGTCCTTGCTACGCGGGTAAGATTGGTTTTAGTCTTTTTTATTTTCACTGAATTCACGAGTTCAGGGAATAGCTTCAGCTAACTAGCATAGCTGCCGTGGTTTGTAGTAAGACTCGCGCGGGGTGACTTTGGTCCGTTTGGATCCCTATGTGTGCCACTTGATTTTAAAGTACGTTTTTCTGCACGGTCCAGCGTTTTACGGGAGGTGTTAGTTTGCGTATTGAATGAATAAACGTCACGACCTTGCGATGACCCTCCTCTGTCAGTTGTTCAGGAGTGTCAGTGAGCGCAGGTTAAACGCAGAGCTGCGCCTTTTCACATCAAACTTTCATTTATTTCTTAGGATTTTGAATGTGTGGAGCTTTACACAGACGGACTTTACTGATGCCGCTGTTCTCCCACATCCACCAAGCTGAGGTCCTGGGAGCAGGTCACCTGCTGTCTGTTTGTTACTACTTTCAATGTATTCTTGACGTTTAGTTTTTAGATCTTTTTCCTCTCTTATGAATGGACTTTGAACTGTTATGATGTAAAAGAAACTGAAAGAAATCTCGTGCTGCCAAAAAACTTTGCTGAGAACAACTTTTACATAAAACAAAGTTTGACCTCAACCAGCATCTCGACTGAAGCTGTTCCTCACAGCTTTTTTTTTCCTCCATTCATTTAACTTTGTTTTTTAACAAAACCATTTGAGAAATGACCCCCTACCTCCAATATGAAATATCAAAGATGAATAAGTCAGTAGTTTATACTAAATCATTTGAATACATGTGGATGACCTTCTAACTAACTGGTGTGATGATCAATCACACCAGTTAGTTAGATCAGAAATTAAAATGTTTTTCATATCGAATCAAATTCTGATGTTCTAATGTCTTAATCATAAATTAAAATGTTCATCGGCTTAGTTCAGCATGCAGAGGCAGCAGCTTGCATTAATAAACCTTTTAAGATGTCTTTAAGGATGCATTTCAAGTGAATTATTTTATCTGTATGAGTACACACATTTAAAACCACTTTAGGGAAGTTCTTGGATGAGTGTTTTTGTGCACTGCTAAGCATAAAATCACAGGCATTGTCCATTAGACAGCATTGTGTGCACAGTGTGTTTGAAGCTGTTATGTCAAAGACATTTTGTTTTTGTTGCTTGAAATAAAAAGTGCCTGTAAGGAAAAAAAGCTGTCTCTGTTAAAAGACAGAATGTCAAATGAATTATAAATATCTAGATAGATAAAAGAATCAGACTGTATTGTAGCACCACAAAGTCAGTTGAATCTTTTATGTATCGAGTAATGGACCATGTATGAATCATGTGGCACCTCTAATGTTTTAAGTAAATACAGTATTTGCTTTGGTAAAAGTGTTTTTTTAAAATTTAATCCAAAGAATTGATATTAAAATGTTGACATCTGTAAACGTCTTAAATTACATTAAACAGCATTTTCTTGCTAATTAGAAAACTTCCCAGTTTTATGAAAGCTGCCTTTAGAAGACTGATTACATTTTATTGGAAATATTCAAGAATATGGGCTTTAAAATATTAGGTCTGTCTCAAAGCATTTACCGATGTTTTTTGGTTTCCAGCTCCAGTGGCCTCCAGATGTTATTCCCATGGCAAAGTGGAGACAGATGAGGAGTTTGATGCGCGCTGGGTGACCTATTTCAATAAGCCTGACATTGATGGCTGGGAGCTGAGGAAAGGTGAGCTCATGAGTGAATAATGTGCTTTTTTCTAATTCTAATGTAACATTTGGAAGGAAAGGCCACCTAATATTACCAGCCTATTGGTATGTTTTTATCCCACATCTATATGCAGGTTACAGTGTGATAAAAAAAAAATTATTGCTTTGCCTTGTTTAAAGGAGACATTTGACATATTTATAAATATATTAATAATAAAGTGGTTTTTCATAATGATTTTAACCTGAAAGGCATGAACACCCTGATTGGATATGACCTGGTACCCGAACCTAAGGTTCTGGATTCGGTGCTGAGGGCCTGCCGGAGGCTGAATGATTTGGCCAGCGCCATCCGCATCCTTGAGGCTGTTAAGGTAAGCGACTTTCCCTGGAAAACCTTGCATGGAGCTCACACTTTTCAACTTTGTTTCAGAAAAACCCTGCTGTTAAAAAACAGAAATTCAGCAAAGACTGCTTTTCAACTACATTGATTAAGAAGCATATCATATCTTGTCTAAATTTTCCTTTTTTGTTTTGTGTTGTTTTTTTTTTTGTGCAGGATAAATCTGGTCCTCACAAGGACATCTATCCCTACCTCATTCAGGAATTACAACCCACTCTGGCAGAACTTGGCATCTCAACACCAGAAGAACTTGGAATTGACAAGTTATAAACCATCAAGGTTGGATTTAATTATAACGGTCATGGACTGTTTTTGGTGACACATTCAAACTTTATTTAAACTGAACGCTACACATTTTTCTGTCTCCTCAGGATCCTGTCAATAATTGAGAAAGGGGGTTCCATCATTCTCCCCTTTCTGTCACTCTGTCTATATTGTTAATTAAACACTTGCAATCTTGTTGTGTACAAAGTGGTGAAAATAATAAAGAAAACAATATTTAAATGAGTCTTTGGGTGCTTTTTTTGGTAAAAAAAAAATGTGTTTACGATGTATTCCATTTAGTGTTTTGTTTTTTCATTTCAACCGAGTAAAGATGAATTTCACTAGTTTATCTTTGGTACTAGATGGTGAAATACAGCTACAAATTTAGAATTTATGACTAAAATATCATTTAACATTTCAATTTTATTTATTTTTTTTAGCAAAATGTTTTAATGAAGACATTTGAAAGCAAACTGAACTAGTACAACTTTATAATTCAAATGTTATGTTCTAAAGTTGAATAAAATTAAATGACAAATTAAGACAAGGCATGCTTTGTTTTACTCGGTTGTGACCTTAAATGTCAACTTAAATCACTATAGATAAATATATTCAAGTTTATCTTAGTATTGTTCAAAGAGCTTGGCTTATCAGACCAAATAAAAACAAATGGGTACTTTGATGATTTAACCTGAAATAACATCCAGTATTTTTGTGCTGACCTCTTTCATGAGAACATTTAAAGAGACAATTTAAGGCAGTATGATGTGCAGAAAAAAATGAAAGTTAAGATTAAGCACTAATTTGGCCATGAAAAACTATGTTGATAAAAGATGTACGTCACATCATGTTTTAAAGGCAGAACTTTATCACAAGTGGCAGCAACTGATATTAGTGCTAAATATGTTAAGGTTTTACTTATTTTCTCTGTTTTTTAAACCTTTTTGTGTTAACTTGCATTGTGATGTATTACATTATAATAAAGCAATTGTGTTCCCCAAGGATCAATAGATGTTTTTTTTTTCTTTGCCTGAATGTTCTGGTTTTTCAAAGTAAATGTGTGTTCCGGTTTCATATTTTGAAATTCGCCGGAAGTGATAGAGCAATCACAGTAGTGAGCACACAGAGCCGGGGCGGCTAGCTGGCTGGAAGTGCCTGTTTGTTCCTTGAGGAAACGGGACGACTGTCATGGATTATTTACGCCCTAAATTGTGACAACTAACGCCGAGATGATGAACGACATAATGGAGGAGCCAGAAAAAGACAGCCTACTGGATGCGCAGCAGGAACCGCGTCTTTTGCCGGTAATGTGAGCTTCAGTCCAGCTAACGATAGTTTATAAACCGAAACAAGGAGGCTAGCTAGCTAGCTTAACATTGTGTTTTGACAGTTGTTTGCAGTACAAATTGCCTTTGTTTTTATGAAATAATTCGTGTCTGTTCAGGATATTATTTAAGATGGATGTAATTCAAAGCGAGAAACTTGAAAGCAAGCATAAGAATGTTTTCAATTTCTAAATTAATTGCGTTTTCAAGTTGTTTTGGGGGGCTTCTAAGCTTTCATTTTGGATACCTTTTGTGTTTAGCACTGTAGTCGTTGAACATAGTAAATGTTTAGGAAAGAAACGATCCCATATCATCATAGTTCCTCCTCCTCTGTCCTCTCTAAATGTCAGGGGTCCAGCAACGCCACAAGACCAAAGACCACAGATGGAGGCATCAGACCAGTGGAGAAAAGAGGACCTTACATCATGTCTAAAGCTCCAGCCATCCACCTCAAACTGCGTGAGTATTCCTCTTTGGGTAGGGTTGAAATCTGTCAAACAAAAAGGGAATCATGATTAAGCATGGATACTAAAAGGATCAGCCTTAGCTTGTTCTTAAGATCTGCAGACATGATGTGGAAACAGATGATCCAACGAGCTTGGTTCCCTTTGAGATAGTTTTGATGTGATGAAACACAGATTATATTGAAAAGAGAAAACAAGCACAATATATAAAATAATACCATCATATTACTGCTATTAGCTGTTTTTCTTGAACTGGAGTAATTCACTAACTTAAAAATGTCCTACATGGATTACTGTTGTTCTTTGTTCAACAAAAGGGGCTGTAAATTTGTCATGTGAGGTTGGGATGACGTCATTCACACACAAGCCCCTGTTGCTCTTCAAAACAGCGGCACTGTCAATAAAAGTTGCGAAATTTTAAAGAGATGGATTTGATTATTTACTTAATATGTACTGCTGCTTTTTCACACAGTTGAATATCAAAAACTGTACAGTTTCTAAAAAATAGTTTTTCTTCAAGTTTTTTTATTGTCTGTTTTGCTTTTGAACAGATCTATATTGATCCCACAACAGAGAAATTGATTAAAATTGGTGTTCAATTTATCTTTTTCTTTTCAAGTTACTACCCATATTTAAAGTATATTTTTTCCATTCCAGTAAAACAAACATGATGATCAGCATGGAATTATCTACCATTGGTTTAACATCTTCATTTTTATTAGAATATATATTTATATACATATATATTATATATATGGAGTTTGCATGTTCTCCCCGTGCATGCGTGGGTTTTCTCCGGGTACTCCGGCTTCCTCCCACTGTCCAAAAACATGCTTCATAGGTTATTTGATTACTCTAAATTGTCCCTGGGTGTGAATGTGAGTGTGCATGGGTCTGTGATTGTGGCCCTGCGACAAACTGGTGGTCCATCAAGGGTGTACCCTGCCTTTGCCCATGAGTGACCAGGTTAGGCTCTGGCACCCCGGTGACCCCGAGAGGAAGTAGGCTTAGAAAATGATTAAATATATATTATTTAATATCAATTTAGTTGGTATATATTTACTATGACATTCCAGTCTGTATCTCTGAACTCATGGCTTATATCTGTTACAGATTCCATCTTTAATGTCACGAGCAAAGAGTCACATTCTGTGTGTGTGTGACAAGGAATTCCGCATCCATGTAATCGATTACATTGCTGCTCAGTTACAAAACCTCTATATTTTTGGAGGTTTTGTTGCAAACGTGATCGGAGAGAGAAGATATAAAAAAATCTGTTGTGAATTTTTCTAATTTACTATTCTGTGTTCAAAAAAATCACATGTTCCTTACATAAGAATAATAAAAAAAATGAATTTTTACCAACTAGAGGTTTAATTTTCTTTTTAAAGTTTTCATCGTCAACTTCATTAAGAAACTATTTAATGTGCAGCCCATTCCTTCCACAGAATAATTTAATTTTTCAGTTCAAATCAGATTTGTATTCCATACTTTGAAGTTCCATGGTGACGAGCAAAAGCAGGAAACTTTGACATTTTATTTTCAAAATAAAAAAGCTAAATAAACATGAGAAACAGGAAGTGGTAAATTGCTTAAAAAAGTAGTGGGTAGAAGAAAATTGTCATTAATTCCCACTTCTAATCTTACTAGATTTTATGCATACATTTTTACACACAAATATATAATCATTATTCACATAAACACAAAAGAATTAAAGGGAAAAAAAGCATCAAGGTACCAAAACAACTTCACAGGGTCATTGTTGTCCCAACAGGCTTCTCATTTTCAAATGTACTTAAACCAAGACTACAATTTACAACAGTTATTATCCAGTTAATCCAAGGAATTCGAGATTGTTAAAGTTTAACTGAATCCAGATTATTACAATAATTTCAGTCCAATTTATGAACAAAAAGCAATTTACCAACACTCTTACACAAAGAAAAGTAGAATTCCTTTGACTTAGTGAGAAAAAAAGCACAAAAAAATAATCCAAAAAGTAATAATTGCAGCCAGGAAACAAATTATCTTCATTTCAGTTTAACATCTCTGGAGACAACTTGTAAAAAGGATTTCCCTTCAGGCAGGGAGGATACCTTTCTAATGTGAACCAGCAGCTTCTTCCATCCACATTTAGGAGTAAAAGCGCGGTTTCCTTGAAGATTGGGTTTAGTTTTCTTCAAACTTAGGAGTTGAGAGGACCTGACTGATCAGGAGGGAGAGTAAAGCTGTAGCAACTCCCAAAAGACTATATTCTACAGCCTTAAAAGCAAACACAATCATCCTAAAATGAGTTTAAAATGTTAGAGAAACCAGTGGAGGGAGGTTGAAACCTGTGAAACAAGCTCGTACTTTAGCATTAGCGTTTGGCTCCCTCTGAACCAAACCTTTATTTTCTCAAGTTTTCTCAAAGTACAAAGTAAACAAAGTATAACACAAAAAAACAATTTTATTCATTCAGGCTTTTCCAGTTTGTCTCCTGCTCCTAATTTCAGTCCCATTTCAGAAATAAGGAGGAAGTTCTGCAAACTTTATTTACGACGTTAACATTTAAGATGTCTCACGAAGCTGACAGTTAATCATTAAGTTTTTATCTGGGGATCTAAAGGGAATCAATAACTGATAATCTGTGAATATAAAAATATATTCTACCTGGTTTTTCCAGAGAAACACAGAGAGATGGCGAGGAAAGCGCTGAAGAAGAAAGCTCTTTCAGCCGGACCGTCAGTGACACATCCGTCGAGACAAGCAGCAAAGAGGTTTGAAGCCCCGATGAGGAAACACAAAACGGATTGTTGTGTTTTGTTTTGTTTTGAATCTAAAATGTTTCCAGGACTGTGAAGTATAACAAGGGCTACGCTGCTCTGAGCCAACACGCTGAAGAGACTCTGATTGCTCTGGATTCAGACAGGTCAGTCAGATCATCATTTATGTCATCTCTGTTTGACAATGCAAATCATATTTCTGAATCTCTGCAGAAATCCAGTTTCTGAGTTGAATATAGATGCAGTTTGAATAAAAATAAATCAACTTTTGTTTGAAACTGCATCCCTCAAGATCAGCAGGCTTTTATTGTGAAGTTTCCTTCTAAACTGTTCTTTTTGTGTTCAGTGAAGAAGAAATCGACTTTGAGCAGTATTCGTCAGGATACTCTTCAGCTGAGGTGAGTCCTCCAGACATTTTTTAATTTGAATCGTTTCTAGAGATCTTTGTCATTGTTGGCTCGCCCTGACGGAGGAAACGAACAATTTGAAAAGTCTTGTTTGCAAATCTCTCCTTCCACAAATATTGAATGTAGCTCACTAAAGCCTATCTGAACGACCGGCAGGCCGGTCGTAAACCCAAATTTAAACAGTCGGTGTGGAGCTGAGAGGCTGAAAGGACTCTGTTTATCTCCGATTTCTGCACAAAAACACAACTGAAGTCGCTGATAACAGCTACATCTGCTGCCAAGTCTTTCAGCAGAGACAATGGAATGACAAACCGTGAAGGGAGAATTTGTGTTTTAATATTTCTGATGTTTAGTCACACAACAGGCCTCCAGCCAATTCCTGACTCTGACACAACTGCAGGACTTTCAAACATCTTCCTGCAGATCTTATTTCAAATTTTTGGTCAAACCTGCTTCCCATTGATCCTGTTGTGTTGATAATTTGCAAAAGCCCAGATTTTAAAAAGTTTCTTCCTTCTACTGCATATTCTGAGGAGGTTTGTATATCTCTGTTTAAAAATATTGCAGTAAGAACCACTCCGATCATCTTTTGATCTATTTTAAAAGCGTTTCCAATTATGATTTTGCTGTTTTTAGCCAACATAAAAAAAACCTGTTGTTTTCTATGACCGGCATATTTTAATACGTCAAAAATCTTTTTGTCTGCTCCTAATCAACAATGATTTGAATAAAGAAATACTCATACTAAGAAACAGAATTGTGTTCTGTTAAAAATATTTTCCTAATTTTTTAACTATAAAAAAACAATTTTGCAGCAAAAAAAATCGTCATATTGTGACGAAATCGTTGTTTTCTGAATAAATTAAAAGGGTGTCGTGACTTTGGTTGGCCACCAGATGTCCCCGTTCCCAATTAGCTAAAGCCTCAAAAGCTTTGAATGTTTTGCTGCAAACTACAACGGTCCTAAAAGTTTGGTGATTCTTCATGGAATTGTCATTAATTTTAAGTAAAAGTTGTTTTTTGAAATCTTTGCTTCTTCCACTTTGTCTCTGTTTTCTGTTACAAATCTCGCGTTTGTATCAAGCTCATTGAGTGAATAAAAGCTCAAATGTTACCATTCAAAAAGAAACTCATCTGTGATTTTGGGTCCTGGTTTGAGAATCTTTTACTTTAATTTTTATGTAAAACTTTCCTAGACTTTGGGTTTCTTTTTTTTATTTTATTTTAGTATTTTTTCATGGAAAAATCCAGATTTTTGGTCCGTTTCGTAAACGCTTTCTTGTCTAGATGGCGAGTTGTTGCAGCTCCAGCAGAGGTGATTGGTAAACACCTGTTTGTAGCGCACTGAGTCGAACCATCAGGCGTTTTCCATGCTGGATACATGGTGCCACCTAACTCCACATTGACCGTATCTGGTTTAAAGTCATGGCGGTTTGGGTTTTCCAGGTGCATCCTGATCTGAGCAAGCAGCTGCTTCAGGACGGCTACCGGCTGGACGAGATCCCCGACGACGAGGACCTGGACCTGATCCCGCCTAAAGTCATCGGCTCATCTCTGTGCTGCTGCTGCGAGGGCCCCTCCTGCTGCGTCCAATGACCTCCTGAAGGCTTTCGGGTTCAGCCGAGTTCAGCCGCTGCCTTCTTGAGAAATCTGCCTCCCGCTGCCTGAGGACTTCCTGCTCCGGACTCAGACTGTCTGTGCTGCAGGAGTGCTGGGACGAAACCCCACAGGAGTTTGAGAGGAAGCCATATTCACTGTGATTATAACACCCCCACCCAGAATAACAATTCTCCGAACATCATTCCTTTTATATTGTTGCTCTTTGGTGTCTGAGCTCATTCCTTATTTACCTATAATTGTAAAATGAGTGAGATGACTTGCTCTTCCCGGTTTGAATTCTGGCTGAATCTGAATCTGAATTTTTCTGCAGACGTTTCCTGGAAGCAGCTTTGGAATGATGAGCAGTGTTTCCACAAAAAAAAAGAGACTTTCTTTCTGACATCAAACTCATCCTCAAAAATTCCTGCAAATGTCAGTTATATGCCTTGAATGTAATCAGTTTACTAACTCACTTTGTTGAATAATGAATCCAAAAACTCTAATCTGAGGATTTAAAAACTAAACTTTTTTGTTTCATTTTAATACAAATAACATGATTGGAAATATGATGCTTTAATTCTCATTTTTAAATCTTAAAAGTAAAGTAAATTATGGATAAATATTGAAAGACTTCTTTTATTATGGCCAAAATGTAGCGTTTGGGTTTCAAACTCAGAAGAACGTGTCCTCGCAAAAATTGGGTCACAGTATTTATATTATCATGAGTACAGTAAAGTTAAGTATTTAAACTCTATTTTGAAGTTTAAATGTGTCTTTTTGTTCATATTCTGGTTATGTTACAGTGTGTTTCGTTTTCTCCGCAGCAAAAACAGAAGAAAACAAACATTTTTGTGACGGTCTTTGTTTGGGTTTTATTATTATATTTGTGAGTTTATTTTCAAAAAGCTGTAAATACAAACTTAAAAAGCATCCTGTCGGGAGGTTTAATGCATGAATGGACAATTGCAGAAAAACTTGCCTTTTTTAAGACATTTAGAAAATAAGAGCTGGAATTTGTATAATTGTTTGGTCTCATCTGCATTTAAATGTATTGAAATGGAATAAGGCGCCCAAAAGCAGAATCCAGAGAGTCTAAAGACTCATGTTGTTCCAGAATGAAGCCTTTGATTTCTCTGCTTAATCAGGCTTCAGGCTTCATGACTTTCTCACTCTTCCTGTTTTGTGTTGTGTGTGTGTGTGTGAGCGAGCATGTTCTCCTGTGACACAAAAGTGTGTTGAAACTGGACCTGTTTTGACTTACAAACTTTGCACTTCAGTGGTCGGTAGCACTCGACTCACCTGCACTATGCAACTGTTGGGACAATCTGCTGCTGGTTGTAAAGTGCTGATGGGGAAAAACAGTTTTCTATTCGATCTTTGTTATTATTTAACCGACACATTTATTTGGTTTTCAGTTTAGAATAAAGCTCTAAGAAATGTTTTTGCGTATTTATCTTGTGACAGAAACAAAAAACAATAAAAACACGCCATTAATAATTATATATAAAAATAGATACAGATATATAGATGTATGTATATACATACATACGTATGTATATATATACATACATATATATATATGTATATATATATACACATGTATATATATACATATATATATACACATATGTATATATATATATATACATATATATATATATATATGTGTATGGGAATTATGTGTAGGGAATTATTCTAGAAACTTAAATCTGGAAACTGAGAATTTTTGATGCATTTTTATTCTTCATGCCTTGTAGTGATTTTGAATATAAATTAGAGTCCGCAGGCGCCGCCCTCCTCTAAGCCCCACTGCTCTCGCCTTTACGTACAACTGCCGCCAACCTTTGACCTACCCCTCTAGCGAGCAGCCACAACGCAAGCCTTCTCTTTCTGTAAGGCTGGTCTGAGCTACATGTGGAAAATTAATGTAAAAAGCACTTTTTTCCAAATGGTGGGTTTTCTGTTGGTTTTACCTCCATAGCAACCATTTAATGTTTTGGTCGTCTGGGGATACCAGACAGATCTATGTAAGTTTCATAAGAATCTGCAGAAGTAAACTATTGGATTTTCTTAGCAACAGAGGTTCTTTGCTAACCACGTCCACTTTCCTAATATGTTCATATCCTGTGTTACATAATTTTGCTCAGCTCTATTCAGGGATCAACATGTTAAATTTTCATGATAATCCATTAAAAATGTGGGAGTAAAAGGAGGACTCCACTTTTGCAAGCTCGCCACGTGCACGCCATTCAAAATCTACAACTTCTAATTCCAACATTTTTTTGTAATTGCTTCCTTATGATGCCCGAGAAGTTAGGAAAGGATTGGTAAAATCCTTAGGACGAGTTTTAGTTTGTAGCTGGTACTAACAATGTTTTTTATTATTTTTAAAGATGGGGGCATTTTCCTGAGGTCAAAGGTCGTGTATTTTCAGGTGTGTGCACATTTTTGTTGACTTTTCGCACCTGTGGTGGGGGTCAAATTTTCGTTCAGAGGTGCAGACATTTTTCTGTAAGTGAAAACAACGTGGTCCTTACAAACGATCCACGATTCAAACGATTTCTTCTTTTGTTTATTTATTGTAAGAGATAAAATGGTTGTTCTGTTCTGCTGTTTCTACCATAAATATACATAACAGTGCTCCAAAATTAAGAGTTCACTTTTCTTCCACGAGGGGGCGCAAAAAAGCCGCAATGCGTTCTCACCGTACCTGTTGCGCTTCAAGTTTCTGATGCGTGTTATGAGGTTTAATTCACTTTATACCATGACATTTAGCTCAATTAAAATCTTATTTGTCATTGGAAACAAATTAATTATTAAAAAATATTATTAATCCGACAAATTTAACATAAAAACGTGAAAATGAGAGAATTTGGGTATTTATTTACCTTTTATTAGGAGCTTTAAGAAACTTAACTGTGAAAATAATTGTAAATGTCGTGGATTGGTTTCACAGTGATCGTTAGTGGTTGAGAAACTGAGAAGGTTGATGTATTTTTGCGGTGACTGGGCGGGTCTATGCTGGTGTGCGCCATGCTGGGGGTGTCAACTCAAGGAGAGGAGAGGAGAGAGAAAAAAAACGACTGGGAGTTACCTCCGCGCACGCGCTGCGAGACATGAGACCGGGCCGCTTCCCACTCTGCCCCCGAACCCGCTAAAGAACCTCGGAGATCAAAGAGCGCGGACGGAACCGCGGCCGGACTGCGCCTTTTAGGCGGATCAGTGGGAATCTGCGGGCGCGCGCGGCGTCTCTCCCTCCCCCTCCCTCGCTCGCTCGCTCGCTCACTCACACACCTCTCTCTCTTCCATGCGCACGCGTGTCTGCGTGTTTACAAGTGTTTGAAGGAGTGCCAGAAACGAGGGGAAGAAGGAGGACAAACCCGAGGAAAGGAGGGATGGTGGACAAATCCAGCAGTAGTACGGTGAGTCCGACTCCCCGCGCGCACGCGCCTCCGAAACTCGTCCCGGGAGTTATTAGTTGGCGGAACTTTTTACTGAGAAATCCACCTTAATTCACGTGTGTGCGCGTGCCTGTGTTTTTTTTATTATTTTTTTACCTTTTTTACCTGATTTGGAGTCCCTCCTGTGAGAGGTGAGCTGCCACGCGCCTTAACTTTCAGCCGCTCCGGCGCGCGTGTTGGCACCGGAGCGGCTGAGAGGCTTCACCGCGTTTCCTGCTGCTTCCATTCAAAGGCTGCTGTCCCTTTAAATAATTACTAAGACAATCACCTGTTAATGATTTTGAACGTTAAAAACTTTATTAACCTCAAACGTTGACTTTTGTTCATTTGAATAAAGTTTGGTTCCGTTGATTTGTGCATGTTTGTAGATTTATGAAGGATATCCTGTTTTGAATAGTTGCTTCATGCTCCCACAGCCCAGCATGTCTCAGGAGCCCGGTGTGGCCTTCCCACAAAGCTCCTCCACAGGAGGAATGAAGCTGGAGGCAGTGATGGAGCAGCTCCAGCGCCAGCAGCAGGCCCGGCTGGAGATGGAGCGCAAGGAGCGGAAGCTGCGAGAGGCCCACATCATGTATGCCCAGCAGGTTGCTGCCCAGCAGGCCATCCTGGCAGCAGCCCGGGCCTCCGGGACAAACTTCATGGGCAAAGGTTTGGGTGGAGGCATTCCCGCCAGCGGCGTGCCCCCTCGGATGTCCAATCAGAGCAGCGTGGACTCTGAAAGGGAGGATGACGAGGACCGGGGCCGGGATTCCGCAGACGAGGACGAGATGATGGAGGGAGACGAGGGCAGCGAGGACGACGAGAGCAGCGCCAGTGGGCTGGAGTTCCTCCACAAGCAGACGCTGGCTCTGCAGCAGAACGTGTCCCGCATCCCGGCCCGTCCGTTCGCCAGCTACGCCGCCTCTGCCCCCCAGAGGGCTGCCTCTCCGCCTGTCAGGGTGAAGCAGGAACCCGACGAGGGTCTGTCCCCCGCAGGGCCCAACTCCGCCGCCTCCCCGAACGGGCAGGCCGAGTGGGGCTTCGAGGACCACTTCAGACAGGTCAGCATCTGCATCACATCCTCTTACAGCTTAAAAACTTCCTGAACCGATCTGTCTCAGGGGCCCATCTGGAGCTGGAGCCGTCTTCTGTGTGGGGGTCCCCCCCCCCCCAGCTGTGGAGGCGGCCTAATCTTGATTGGTGTACACGACTCCAGCCGTATCTCAGCGAAACACTTGAAATCTCTGCAGGAGGTTTGACCACCGGTTGGCTTTTGCGGTGAAACAGCCTCCTGAGTGAGTCTTGGCAGAAGGCCAGGCAGCTGTGAAGTGTCGAGCCCTCGCTGGTTCCTTCTCCTGAGCGTGCGTCTCTCTTTTGCTCTTTGTCTCTCTTGGCGCCGAGCTCCGGCTCAGGTTTGGCTCCCGTCCAGGTGGGGCAGCGCTGCTGCGAGGGAGGCTGTGGGTGGTTTGCAGGGTCAGCTCTGAGGATTCTGGGTGGGTGGAAAGGTTGGACACAGTAGCAGCCTGTCACCCCCCACCCCACCCCCCACCCCAACACACACACACCCCAAAAGCTTTCGGCTGAGCGCCAAGTGAACTTTCTCTGGAAGGTAAATACAGCCTGAGCACCACGCTGAAGAATTCTGCGCCAAAATCTGTGCGGTTTGGCGTCACGGATGAGGTGTAGCAGGTTAAACGGAGCGCTCAGAAGCACGTGAGTGATATAAAAAAGCCGGGTCAGTGGGCGGAGGGAGCCCCACCACGGTTCACCATGGTTTTATTGCGGCCTACTGAGAAGCAAATGTCTTTGAACGGCGATTCTGTCGACCACAAATCCTAATTTAGCTTTAGAGCGCAGACAATGGGGGGTGTTCAAAAATACTTCTGCTCCAACAGGTGGCTGTGCCGTGTGTCTTTTTGGTGATTACTGTGGTTTGAATCATCTCCGCCTGTCTTTCAGATGGATGTGATGAAGTGCGGCTCTGCCTTGAATATTGCATGAGTTTTACCTGCATTGTTCTGCCGGCTTCATTGTCTGCAGCGGCATTATTCGGAGGGACGGACTGGCTTTGTGCAAGCGTTGTCAGAACAGGATCGTAGCGCCAAAGTTGTTGCTGACCACCACCCAATCTGTGGCCTGGTGTCTTTTATTAGGAGGGGGGGGGGGCGGGCTGGGCCTGGGGGGTGTTGGGGGAGGCATTATGGAACGAGAATTGGTCTGGCCTTTTTTTTTTGTTTCCTCTCTTTTATCTTTCCTGTCATTATGTCAGCTCTGCAGTATTTAATGATGGCTCATCTCTTCGGGCAGTTTCAGGTTGCACTGCTGCAGGCACGGGGGGTGGGGGGTGGGGTCAGGGGAAGTGCTTTTTCTTTTTTTGATGTCATTGTCTTGGCAGAGCCACGAATGGGCCCGGTCCGAAAGCCAACCCCGTCCAAAAGCGACATTTATTATGATCTAAAAGCGGCAACGAGGGCAGAAGGGATGATGAGCTGGAGAGTTCATTATTTCGAAGAGCTCTTTCTTTGACACGTGCGTCTCAAATAACCCGTGACATCGGACGGATGGTTTTATCCAAGTCCAGAGATAGTTGCCGAGGCCTGTCAGGCCATATTTAGAAGGCGTTTGAGCTCCTGAGGTGGTCCAGAGATCTGGTCAACGTCGTGGCTGTCGTTTGCCGCTTCACCGGCGAACCGTAGGATCAACAAAAACCTGCAAAAGTTTAAAGTTGTGATGCAAGTCAGAGTTTGGCTGTTTGGCTGGTTGGACAGACCAGACAGGCAGCCTCGTCCGCAAAGGGCAGGTGGGCGTGGACGACATGGAAGTCGCTGCTTCTGTCTCACTAATGTATGCATGTGACCTCCAGCCTCTGCTAAACAACAAGGTAAATAAATGTCAAACGGGGTGGGGGGTGAGTGATCTGCTGGCTGCCCCCTCCCCTACTTTGTTTTACTTCCTGCAATGAGCAGTCATGACGCCTGCAGCTCATGGATTGTCCTCCTCCTGCAGTTGCTTCATCGTCTGCATCTCTGGGAAATGTAGGTCAAGCTGCCGATCCGCAGGTGATGACCTTTTTTCCCACCTGTCTTCTGTTATGCCGCAGACAGCGTCACAACTATGTAAACTCTAAAGCAGTGGTTCCCAGCTCCATGGTACCGGGCCGCAGAAAGAAAAAAAATCTGACCCTGAAAGAAGTTTTATTTTGGAAAACTACTGTGTTTTCCCCAGCACTTTCGACTTATTCTATTCAACGTGTTGAAAATCCATCACCTACTTTCTTCAAGTGTCTGCTCCGAATGCTAAATTAAAAACCCCAAGCTAGCAAAGTTAACAAAAAACGAACACATTTAGAAATTTTTTTGGCAGAGAAGAGTCAGAGAGGAAACAGAGGAGCCTTCACCTTCAAAATAAAAGGGAATTAAGGGAAAATCTATTTCACATATTAACAAATAAAGTTTAAATCAGCTGCATATGTTTTACAGAGGATGAAGATCAACTTTACCCTCAAAAGTTAAGGGAAACTGGAAGCGAAAAACTAAAGTTGGACACCCGCTTTAGCCTCGCGCAGAATGGTCCGTGAAAATGTGGTCTGACATTAAACCGCTTCATGGCCTAAAAAAGGTTGGAGGCCGCTAACATAGTGGTAGCTAGTATGATGGGCTTTCTTCATTTTGGTGTTTCAAATTCTATGAAAATCCTAAAGTTCTTAACCTAGAAGGAGATTTTTTTGTGTTTTTAATGGAAGAATTTATTATTCTATTTTTGAAAAATCCATTATTTATTCAGTTTGAATCACTGATTATTTAAAAACTGCTCTTCTCTACCAAGCTAAATGAGATAAGAAATAAAAATAAATGGAATTTTAAATCAAATTATCTCAGTATTTTATCTTATTTAGGCTAGTTTATCTGTCCGTCTGGAGTTTTTTTCAAAGTTTCTGCACAAGATCCTAAAGTTGCTGTCTGTGCAGGAATCCACACTTGTCAACAAACTAAACTTGTCAATCAATCCAGCTTTATTTCCAGAAAGCACGTTTCATGTGTTGCAGCTCAAAAAACAAACATCAAAACACAAAAAAAAAGAGAAAAAACTCAAACCAAACCTCATGACCCCCTTCATTCACACGCACGCCCTTCTCTGCCGGCTCCTGTTCCATACATATAAATATTGGTATCGGCAAAGATCAGCTGTCGGTCACGGTTGCAGAGAAAATATCGTTTATCGTATCGAGCGGAAAAAAATGATATCGGCCCATCCCTAGCGGGAGGAAACCGGAGAAAGCCCAAAAATGCACCAGGAGAACATGCAAACGCCACACAGAAAGATCCTAAGCTGGGGTTTGAACCTTCTCACTGTGAGCCAAGAGTGCAAACCACTACCCCACTTGTGCAATCTTTTGTCCAAATCATTTCTGGAAATCAGTTTCTTCGTCTTTTCTGTAAAGCGGCGCATCAGAAAGTCCTGCAGACAGGAAAGCGTTGAGCAGACTGATGGGACCAAATCTGCCCTCCGGGGTAACCGGGCTGCAGTTTTTCAGAACTCTTTTCCCCGCCGCCTCCTTGAGCTCCTGCTCGTCATGCACTGTCTGTTGAGGCAGCACTGTTGCATAATTTAGTTGTCGCCCCAGCAACACATCAGTCAGGAAATGGGGAGCTGCACGGCTGCAGCGAACAGATCGATAAGGATGGCGTGTAAGCTCTAAGAGGCAGGAATGTTTGCCATTGTTTTCTGCTCCCGGATGATGAGTGAGGAGGACACACATTTCTTGATTTTGACGGTGGAATTTGGGGAAAAACTCTCAATAGAGCTGACGGGGTCTTCAAAAACCCGTCTGCGCAGATGCAGAGAAGCTGCATGACCTCATTTGCTCGCGACGTCCACGGTCTGACCCAGTTATTGTTTCTGGATATGATGCTGCCTCAAATGCCATTACTGTCAGTTGCTTTTAAGTTGTGTACTTAGCCTTATTCCCTTAATTGGCCTTCCTGTTATGTTGATGCAATACGGCTGGAGTTACCATCTGCCCTCTGTTTGTCCAAACTGTCTGCAAATGGGGGCCATTCACAGGAGAAATAATGAGCCGGGCCGCGGCCCATTAAAACCTGTTGCGGGGCAGGTCCAGAACAAAGACGTGGCGTGTGAGGCCTGCTGAAGGGAGCTGAAGGTTTCCTCTGAACCGGAGGACAATTGTTGCTTGTTGAGGTCAGCTAACCTGCTGGAGGTGTGAGGCGTTTTCTCAATTTTTTCTAAAATGTTTCAGATTTTTTTATTTTTAACCACCAAAAATAATATGTGCAAATTTTCCCCAGATAATTAGATTTTTTAAGAAGTTTTTTTTTTTTCAGTTTTGACCTGCTGATTCTGAATGGTTTCCTTGTAAAACCCGTTAAACCAGACAAACTGCATCGCTTTTAAAAATGTTTTTATTCATTTCAGGCTCAATAAAAAAAAAACATCTCAATATTTTTTACCTTAAAACAAATTTTTGACCTTAAGTAGGAACAAAATTCAATCAGAAAAATATTGAATTTGTTTTGGGGGGGTTGGGGTTACAAAAACATCAAGACAAGAATGTAAAACTTAAAAGATCATTTGAAGAACAGTAAGTGATCATTTATGTTTAAAATGTTGAAATTAGAAAACTACAAAACTAAGATTTTTTTAAAGTTTTTTATTTTTCCAAATGTATGAATCTACAGTGTAACATAACTGATATTTTCTGTCTTCTTTAAAGTAAAAAGTGGTTAAAAGAAGCTTTTTCACACACATTTCTTGCTTGTCATTTTACGTGCAATTGAAATTTAAAAATGTATTTTATTTTATACAAACATTTATCTTTTTAAGATCAGAAAATATTAGAAAATAACGTAAACATTTCCAGCTGACTTGCCCGCATTTCTCTGCCCGTTAATTTTTAACATCAGATATTCTGAATCGGTTGATTTTTCAGTCGATCTTGTTGCTGCTTTAGTGACGTTTCTGTGGGAAAAGGTCCGTATGAAGTGAATTCATTTGTTTGCCGTCATTTTTCCATCTTTAATGTTTTAATCCGTCACATCAAGTTTTAGACAGGGCCCTTTTTCACAGTTTTCTATAGCACTTTTTTAAGCTCCACCCATATTTCAGGTATTATTCTATAAAAACAGACGCGTCTGAGCTGGAAAAATGACAATTTCTCAGTCGCTGTTGAGCTGGTCTCTCAGGTAAAACTGAAACCTGGTAATTTCCAGTCAACATATATACTTTCTTTGCATTTCTGCTCAACTAAAGCTTGATCACCTAAAATGTTGTCAGATCATTTATAATAAGAAATAATCAGAAGGCCAGATTATAGAACATATAATTTTTTAAAATTATTTCTCATGAAAATGTAAGCTTTTGCTTTTTTTAAAGTTGCCATAAGGTTGGATGTTTTGGACTTTTTTTTTCTTTCACAAAAACTGCAAAAACAACAATATTCAGACAAATTTGAGCAAATCTTTCTTACGTTTTTTTTTGAAACTTTCCAAAAAAGTTCATGAATTAAATGCTATTAATTAGAACGATAGAAGCACAAATTCTTCTGAAATTTAGATAACATTTCTTAAAAGCTAATATGTAGATTGTTTTAAATGTATTTAAAGCAGTAAATCTGTAGGTCTGCATCTGCAATCTGGAAATGATTTACCTGAAAAAGATCTCAAGGGCAAAAAAGACCTTTAAAACATTTTTGTTTATATATATCTTTAGATTTGTTTTCTAATTGAATATCTGCAAACAATAAAGCACAATCAATAGTATTTAACTTCTATGCTTTTACTTTTTCATAGCCAATTATTTTCCAATTATTTGTCACATTTGCGGGCTGCACGGTGGCGCAGTGGTTAGCGCTCCTGCCTCACAGCAAGAAGGTTCCCGGTTCAAGTCCTGGCTGGGGGACCTTTCTGTGTGGAGTTTGCATGTTCTCCCCGTGCATGCGTGGGTTTTCTCCGGGTACTCCGGCTTCCTCCCACCGTCCAAAAACATGCTTCATAGGTTAATTGGTTACTCGAAATTGTCCCTAGGTGTGACTGTGAGTGTGCATGGGTGTGTGATTGTGGCCCCTGCGACAGACTGGCGACCAGTCCAGGGGTGAACCCTGCCTTCGCCCATGAGTAACCGGGTTAGGCTCCGGCAACCCCATGACCCCGAAAGGGATAAAGCGGTTTGGAAAATGAATGAATGTCACATTTGCATAAGAATGGATACAAACAGGAAACTAGCTAATTTAGTAGTGTTTTCCCAGTTTAAGCAGTTTTAGGAGAACTTAATTGAAAAATACCCCAAAACATAGTAGTAAATATATAGTTGAAAGTCTTTTCTATTTAGTGGTTTCACCTTTATAAATTCCAGATATTTAGCATTGCTGACAGAATTCATCATCTCCTATTTCTTGTTGCACCAGTTTCTCTTTCCTGATTCGTGCAGCACCTTTGTTTTGCGTTTTTAACGTGTAAATTGGATTTTCTCTTCGGCGTGTAAAATTATAATCTTGCTGACATAAACTGCTTTATTTTGTGCTGACCCTTTAAAAGTTGATGGGACCAAGTGCTGCACGAATCCCCCCCCCCGAAATAGAGGTATTGAATTTAGTAGGGAGATGAAGGGAGTGGAGGGAGGCGGCTGTAGAAGTGGAAGAGTGGTCTGGCTCAGCACACTGCGCTGCCCCACCCAGAGGAAACATTCCAGACGGAATTAAAGAGTTAACTCTTCAAACAGTGAACATTCCCACCGGGGGCTCCGACAAGAGTTTGATGGGGGTGGCTGAGTGCATGTCCGTGTGGCAGTTGTGTCTCTGATTGGTGATCTTTCAATTCGTTTCACTGTGTCGCAGGGTTGTAAAGGAGAAAAAAAAAATCTAAAGGGCCCAAAGGAGGAGGAGCCGATGGGAGGACTCGCTGCTGGAGGCAGAGACAGTTTTCTTTTTTTTTGTTTGTCTGAGTCCCAGAGTGCACATCTGCTCCCTGCAGGCACCAGGAAGCTTCTCCAAATGACTCCTGTGGCGTCGCTTCTGTCGCCGTTGAAGCTTTGCGCTCAAACTGAGCGTTCGTTGGGGTTCTGTTTATCTTCATGGTGTTATTAAAGAGAAGAATATCCACACTTTTGCAGAAAATTGGGTACAATAGCAGCTGAAAGTATAAACTCCATTTCCCATGGTTCCTCTGGACCAAAACCCCCGCTTCCCATTTCCCAAATTTGAGGCTAATCCAGAATAGGTCAACTTTGGAGTTCCTCAATTTCCCACTAGGGGCTGTCTAAGGAACAAAGTAATTTTCCCAACTTTACACCAAAAATAAACTTGGGTACAGCCTGGGTACAAAAATCTTTAGTTCAGGTTCGATTACTTTAGATATTTCTGAAAACGCAGACTTTGGGTCATGTCAGAAATGATCCTTCTAGTGTTAGTGATCAGTGCTTAGTGATTCTTGAAATTGTGTTCCCTGGACATTTGCATTGTGGATGACATATTTTTATTGTCCTCATTTATTTTTATACTGAAGACTGAACTTGTGCTGAAATGGGGGTGTGGGTTTTCCATTGACGTGAGCGTTGTCTTGGAAGGACTTTGCTGAATTTGTCCGTTTCTCCACTTCCTCCAAAGAGTGCCCTGAAGCTCTTCTGAAAATGTACGTTAAAATGACTTTGCTCCAAACCCATAAACTCCCAAATCAGGTTCATTTTTACTTGATTGAAGCTACATTTTCAAAAAGGATAAAAGAAATGTATTTATTGAAAGCTGTATTTAGTTCTGAATGCACATGTGTGTAGTTCCTCACCTGGACTTCCATTTTTTGTAGATTTCAGGTGTAGCCATTTCTATAATGTGATTTTATGATGACGACTTATATCACAGCTCAAAGTTCTCTAGCAGCTTGTAAAACCTTGTTTTTCCCCACTGGAGTCGAAGCACAAAGTTGAAGACGTCTTTGTTTTTTATCTGCAGAAAATATTTGATTTCTGATGCTGGTCGTAAAATAAATGAGTCAGAATCCTTTTTGATTTATCCCTATATGTGTCATATAAACTTATTTATTTTATTCAATTAAAATGATGTCCACATGTGGAGCACAACATTTCAACATTTTTGTAAGTAATTTCCTAACAGTTTCTTCATGATCTATATCTAATTAGTAAGGTGCTGTTAGAAATAATGAATATATAGGTAACAGGTCATTTATAACTCGCTAACTACGCTTGCTATTTATCTACTAATCTATTAGGTACATTAATAAATCTTTAACAAACTGTTATTTAACAAGTCATTTATAACTCAATAATTAACAGTTTACTAATGACTTGTTAGCTAGCTAAAATGATTAGTTATAAAGTTTTACCCAAAAGCCAATAGAAAGTCAGGAAAACTTGCTTCATTTATTTCTGTTTATTTTAATAAAAAAATATATTGTATTTATAATTTTTAATAAAATTGCAGTATTAGTTCAAAAATATTGTTTATTAGGGCTATTTGTTTACCAGAACTGCAAATGAACAAAAGTTTGGTTTGTTTTATTGCTTATTTCTCTAAAATAACTTCCGGTTTAATCATTTACCAGGACAGGTTAGCATCTGCTCAGTTCAAAACGTGTTTGTATGTGTAAACATGTCGTATACAAAGATATAGCTTGTTTATAAAAAGTGATAAAAGTAGAGCTTATATTATTTTAATGTTTGATTGGTCTAATTCTAGGCAAATATTTATGTAAACACCAAGAGTGTGAAGAGAAAGAGAAATTTATTTCTGAAAATTTAAATTTTTTACACCTAATAACAATATTAATGCATTTCATCTAAAAAAAAAACAGGTATCTTTTCCACAACTACTTGAGTTAGTCTGTGTGTCTTTTAACATCTTCTTTACTTTGCTATTTGAATTCTTTATGCACATTAAATATTACCAATGTTGTTAGATCTGCAAATAAACTAAACAATCAAAGAATGCATTTATTAATTTCTGTATGTATTTTCTTGTAAATGAAACATGAACAATGTCAAAATAAAAGATAAAAAATGGTAAAAATCTTGGATTTAGCAAAATTTTGTTTGAATATTTTGTCAAAAAAATCGCCAGGTGTCAAACTGCAGTTCAAGAGGGCCAGCATCCTTCTTGTTTTTAAACTAAGCTCTCCCTTGTAGCTTTTTTTACTGGCAAGACACACCTGATCCAGGTAATCAGCAGCAGATCTGAAAAACCGGCAGGACACCAACCTCTGAGGCCTGGAACTCAACACCCCTGCTTTAGAGTATATAAAATGTACTTAAGCAGTAGTTTGTTTTTAACAAATACAGTGATATAGTAACGTTTTAAACAGCAGAGGGTGTATACCACTCTTAAAATTCAATAAATTAATGTGGCTTGGCTACATTAGGAAGATGATGTGAAGAGTTTGCAAATTGAAGTCGTACTCCACAGTTTAAATGGAAGTAATATAGATTTATGCCTAAAATTTTATGAGTTTTTCTTTAATATTTTGCAAAATTTTATCACCGTGTTTGATGACCTTTGGCTCGGCAGTTTTTGCTGGCAAACTGAAATAACCACATGCTTTCACATCAGCAAAACAACAATTAGTCTCTGAAATTCTTCAATTCTCTGCACAATAAGCAGCCGGCCTGGTAGGAGAAGCCTCCGTCACGCTAGACGTTAACTCTACTGGTGTCTGTGACTCTTCTCTGCTCCTCAATGTTGTCATTGTTCTGAAAAAAAAAACTCATTTTGCATTTCTGTGACGCCTCAGGCGGGAACGTGGATGGTGTGTCCACCTGGAGGGGCGATTCACAGTCTGTTACTGTAGAGTTCATCAATGTGACAGTTGGAGCAAGACAGATCGCTTTTTTGTTTTTAGCTTGAATGACAAACAGTTTTGTCGTTTTTCCAGCACCATGTGACCGCTGCATGCAAAAAAAGATCAAAAGCAGGCAGTTTTAACAGCAAATATTTGTATTTGGACTCTCATTTGTCTAATAGTAGGTACTAATATTAATATTTTGCATTTTATAACAGCTTTCTGTAATTTTCCTCGCTCAGATTAGTGTTTTTAAACGTTGATATGTCAACATTGCTAAAAATATTTATTTGTAATAAAAGGACTAATTGCTTGAATTATCAGATATTTATTTATTTTCTAACACCTTACTGTACTAAATCCCCTTAATATCACATTTTTAAAGCTGAATGACTTGAAATGAATCCCATGTACACGTGAGGTTGCATGGCGGATCATTGGTATTTTCCTTAAAAATGAAAAGAAAAAACCCTCACCAAATGCTCCTCAATGTTCACATTTAAATGCAGAATGTTTCGTATCTACTTGAAATGTCACAAGTGCGTTTTTTTTCTTTTCTGTGGACCCTGGAAGATAAACAGGCCTCTAATGAAAGCCGAGCCATCGATGTGTGCTGTAATCTGATCAGTTTGTAGTAAAACCACAAGCACCCCCTCTGCACACTGTTGCTGGTTTCATTTGTCCTTTACCACCACTCCCTATGAACATATCTCAACACCTGCTCTTTAATGAAGCAAATAGAGTAAGAGGGGAGAGCCCAACAAAACCAAGACATCCTCCACCTCCTTTAGCAGCTGCAGTGAAACACAGCGAAGGTCGGATGACTTTTGCCCGCGGTCTCCTTGAGTTTTATATAGGCTGACGACACAATGATATATATATATGTGTTTATTAATATACAGTGCACATGCACATCAACTGGTGTTTGTTCTGTGCTGCAGTGACCTTTGGCACTTGCAGCTCGAGGTCCTGTTGTCCTTGTGGGGCCTGTTATATGTGGGTCGTTCATATTTAAATATGTGAAGTAAGGTGCAGAGCGCTGCCATTATTGAAGTTGCTTTAGTGGTCTGAGATCATTTTATTGGGATGTTTTTGAAAGAAATAATTTTAATTGGTCTAACATCTGTTGTTCAGTTTGTGAAAAAAGCTGGGAACAAATGGCAATTCCACAACTCAATGGGTTAAATAACCATTAGCCAAATGGTTGCTTTAAATCCCAAGGCTGGCGGTCATTATGTCTGTAGGTAAAACATTTAACCCCTGCATCGCCTCTGAAGGAAAAAAAAAGCATTACATAGCTTTACATAATGCCGTTCAAGCAGCAGGAATGCTGAAAATCCTCAACAGGTTTTGTTTGCTTTTGCATTGAGAGGATTAAACCACCTGAGAACGTCACACAGCTACAACCACAGATATATATGTTCGTTGTACAGATCATCTCTGATGTCTCCCATTTTATTTTGAAAATCCCAACATGGGAAAAGAACATTAGTGAGTGTAATCCACCCAAATTAGCAACATTCAACAAACTGCAGTTAAGTTGGGCAGAAGAAAGTAAAATTGGATGTTTGAGTCCACCCACCTGCCAATCAAAAACACTATGTATTTTTTAAGAAATACAACTTCTTACAGTTACATAATGAACTAAAACTTTTTGGCACAAGGCAGTACAACGAAGATTGTGGGGGTAAAGTCCAACTTTTAAGATGAGAGTCAAGAGGAAGTTACCCCCCTTTGACACCAGACTCCGGTGGTAATATGAGGAACTGCAAATTAGCTTTTTCTTGGTTTTTCCAAATTCAGGAACAAAAGGTGGTAGCCACAACAGGTTATCATTAGTTTTATTGCCTTGTTAGTCTAGTTTGGTCTTGATTGGTCTTTCAGATTGACTGAAAAATAGGAACTCTGATCCAGACCCAATTGTCGAGTGTAAACGGGTCCTTAGGCTAAATCCACGGTGGCTTGCTTTAGTTTTAAAATGTTCGTTTTGGAAAATTACATATGAATGCAATCTGATTAACAAAGATGTGATTTTAACAGAATTTACATTTAACTTTACAGTGCTTGAAATTTCCTGCCATGTGTTTTTTATGATTTTCTAAAAATCTCTTTGTTAGCGTCCTAGAAGAAGTTACAGTACATCATAACTTTGTTTACACAATCCTTCACACACCAGTTGCTGCGTTATTTTCTTTTTTCTTTTTTGTAGAGCGGCAGGAGTATATTAGAAACTTACCTCTGAGTTTCCCGCTCACATTTTTCTATCATCCATCTGTTTACACGCTCTCCAGACTTCCGTTAGCTTACAGCCCCTTACAACGCCAACCTAACATTACCGGTACAACTAAAATGGCCAGCAATATTGGAGCTATCCAGCCGTATAGTTTTGAGCCCAATTCCAGCTTGGACGAGGAAAAACGAAGACGTTCACGGATCTATTTGTCTGCAAGTGGATTCATCAGAATGGAGCGGAGCAGGGAGCTTGTGACCCACTGATTCCAATTTGTTTAAGCTTTTTTATGCCTGCTCCTGATTCACAATTTGACCATTTCACCATTGATTGAGAAAAGCTCAGAAACTAAGTTTTAATCTTCATTTTCTTTATATATGTCCTCCATAATTAGAAAAATTCATGTAAGAAAAGCCAAAAAAAACATTTCATCTGAGTGGGTCTTTAAGGGAGTCATAAAGTGCAGAAATATATCAGTGTGGACAATAGGGATTCTGTTTGCTATTTTACTGGATCCCTTCAAACCAGTGAGTTTAGGGTGTTTGCAAAAGAATATTTGGTTTTGTTTGGGTTTGGTTTGAGTCCTCATACAAAAATAGTCAGCAGTGAGATTTGTGCATTGTTTGTAGCCATCGTGGCTCTCTTTTTGCTACCGCTTTGGCTTTTCTCCAGACTAGTGTCAGGGGCCTGTAAGTGCTAACTGGGCCACTGTGTCAAAGCACTCAGGTAAATGCTGCAGCTGACTGAGACCTGGCAGCAAGCCACGCAGGGAGGAAGCGGTTGAAAGAGGTTCGGAAGGCTTTCCCTGCACGGTTGCCTTCTCGCTTTTCTCTCTTCATCACACTTGCTGCCAAAGTTTCGTGTAGTTTATAGTAGTGTGTGCTTGTTTATCTTCAAACACAAGCTCAGTGTAATCATAGACTTGTAAGAGGGAACAACCACCAGGGAGGAAGCGAGAAAAAAACCTGGCTGCAACCCAGGAAATGTCACGTTGCTCTAACAGCCATGTGTTCACAGCTCGGCTCCCAAAATGTTTCTTCTTACCTCCTCACAACCCTGACGCTGCTCTCCTTCCTGAGCGCAGGACGAGGAAACGTCAACACAACAAGAAAAGTGTGGCTTATGTGTCTGTCAAAATTCTTTTAATCCTTCCTCATTCCAATTATTTACTCTCTGCAACACTTCGGACTCAGGGATTCACATCCAGGTTTTGGGAAAGAAAGTTTTTGCACGTGAAGAGAAATTAAGTCATAATTTTCTCAATTGATGAAAATGTAATATTTGACATAGATTAATAAGAACAGATCCCTTTTGAAATCTGGGTGCTTCTGAAACAACAATTGAGTCATCACTTGAAAGAGAAGCCTTGGATCATTTCAGATTGCAAAATACTTAGGGCCCTGACCCACAGTTTATCTGGTTAATAGACAATCACACTTAATAGAACTATGGACTATGCTAACATGGTCGATAATTTCGTAGGCCATCATAGTAAATGATTGAAAAGTGGCACAAAAAATACATATTTTAACAGTAAAAAGGATTTTTATCTTTAAATACTTCCTTTGTTTGATACCTTTGCTGTCTAATTCTGGGTTGTTTGAGAAAAAAAATACTTTAAGGTAGAAAAGGGGTTTAATAATGTTTGTAGTAGATTCGGATGTCCCAACCCCCAGTGGAGCCAACCTCGATTAGTCAGCCATCTGGTCAAACAAAGGCGTCTCAGGTTTTCCTGCCCTATATAGATGTGATTAGAAAACCAAAGGAAGTTCGGTGCTCTCAGCACCAGCTGAATGAATGGTCAGATTGATTGTTTAAAGGAAGTAGTAATAACATTTCCTGTCTTTCCTGATGATTGTCAACGCATAAAATGCGACTTCGCATGTTTGAAAAACCGTTCTGATGCGAGCAGAAATGAGTGCTTTGACAAATAAAAGCGTGAAACATAAAATGGCTTTTGTTCGTTGTCGTTTAAGGCAGTTAGGAAAATGTAATCCCTATAATGTTCAACATTTGCTTCTTCGTAAACACATTCCTATTATAGTCTGTACTGCGTGTTTACTCTGTTATCTGTATATCGTATTACCTGCTTCTATAACAATCCCATTTCCCCATGAAAATCGCTTTAATCTAATCTGAAGATGTTTATGCTTCACCTCTGTGATGGTCTTTTACTGGAAGACTGGAGCTGAGTCAGACTCAGAGGGTGGATTTTGGGATCTGCCATTTTTTGTAACAGTTTATGGTGTTTTAGTTTTTAAACTTTCTAAATATTTGAGATAGAATTAAATATTGAAATATTTTCAAGTACACTTAGCCGTAATCTGCCTTGATCCTGCAGTAGAGATGCTTCTTCTTTTCTTGGGAGATGAGCTCCAGATGTCCCCGGAGGTGGGGTACTGTCCTTACAGAGGTGGGGTACTGTCCTGATAGAGGTGGAGGTCTTTTTTTTTGGAATGCAATTTTTTATTGCTATATTTTTGTAATAGCGGATTGTGTTCTGTGTAAATCGATCTCTTCTGTGCTGTTCAGTTTGCCATATTTACATCAATAATTGATTGCTAGCAGATCTTTGTTTTCATTCTGTAACACTGGACTTATTTTTCTCCAAAAGTTTGAACTTTGAGAGTGATGTGTGAAACGTTAATGTGTGTCTGAGAAGTTTATGAAGTGTGTAGTGAGGGGGTTTTACAATCTTTAAACATCTGAAATAATTGTTAAAAATAAAGTTGTGGATTTCGCCTATTGCGGGTTATTTCCAGAACGTAGCTCCCGCGATAAATGAAGGAAAACACTGGACTGATCCTTCAAATCGAAGACTGACCCTACCCACAGTAATGTATTGTCTGCAAAGATATCAACTCACACGAGTCTAAGAGTTTCCTGTTCCACATGTGACAACTCCTATTAAGGTTATTTTGTATGAAGTTTTTGGGTCTGTTGGTACACTGACGGTGTATACGGAGACCTATCGGGTCTGTGCAATGTCTCCATTAGCATGAGGGTGAGGTGGGTACTTGCTCTTTAAAAAGACGTGAGATATGTGAGGTATTTTTAGACACAACTTAGAGCTCTGAAGAAGAAATGTCTAATAGGCACCTTGGATGCTGCGATCGGACTGACAAGAGTGCCCAGAATGCAGTTGGGTTGCTTAAACACCTCCCTTAAACATACATCGAAGTCCTACTGAATCAAATACTTTAAAGTAACTTTAATATCTGTTGCTTTTCCCTCCACAGACCAAAAAGAAGAGGGTTTAAATCAAATCATCTGAGTGAGCGCCTTGCAAGTCAGTAGTTTAAAAATGTCGTTGCGGAGGTCTAGTTTCGTATGGCCCCGAAACACCAGAACAAGGGGTTAACTTCCAGAGGGCTGTATGTGGTGGAATCACAGATGTGATTCACTAAAATGTTTGCTCTGCCTGTGAAAGGGCCTTTGAACCAATGAGTGTGAACTTCTGGCCATACCACCCCATAAACGTTGCATTTGTGTGAGGCAGCGAAAGGGGCCATCTAGTGTAATGGGGGATGGGGCCTCTGCCTGTGGAATGTGGTGTCTTGGTGAAAGGGTTGGAGCTGAACAAATGCAGTCAGTTTATTTGGCAAACCAGACATACTTGTTACCAACAGACATGTTTACCCAGGAGCAAAATATCCAGAGACCTCTCTAACTCCAGGACCCACCACAGTCCTTTTTTTCTGGTTGAAAAATCCCAACGAGAGTCAGGGAATTGTTTATGAGTGTACACGTTTGGAGCTTCATGTGTCCGTCAACCTTCCCATTTTCTTGTATTTGTCTCTATCCGCCCCCCTCTCTCTTTCTTCCGTCTATTTTTTTCTAGCTTTGTAATTGGAGTGATTAATGGAGGGAGGGGTGGTCCTGCCTGGAGGCCTGTTTTTCAGTGGCCTATTAAGAGGTGCAGCACCGCTTAGACCAGGACAGGTAGCAGCATGCTTTGCTTCTGGACGTTTAGCCTGTCGCCTACCACTTTGTCTGTTCTGCCTCCATCCTTCTAAAACCCCCAAAATCTCCTCTGGCCCCGAACATGACCCAATGCTCAGAAGCAGGCAGGCGTGACTTTTTTTATGCCTCCTAATAGTGCTTAATGAGAACATGGCATCAGCGGTGGATCTGGTTCTAAGTAGAAACTTAGCCATATGTTCCTGAGTGGCAGTGAGATTTAGTTCCTTCTTGTTGCACATAGGATCACGATTAGCGAGAGCCTTTGTTGACGGTAGCGTATGGCCAGCTCATCATGAAATACTTTACAATAGTTTGCAGATAAAGGACGCCATCCGCTCAGTCTAATTTGCCTCAGCTCCGCCTCCCTGTGATGGAAAGAGCTCCTTTAAATGTGTGCTGTAGGGGGATCAAACTCCCAATTGTTTGATTTGGATTAAAGATTTTTGTCCCCCATTATGTTCATTATTGCAGGCATGCTGGGAAGAGGCAGATTCGCTTTCTGTGACAACATGAGGGTTCCTCTGCAGAAGCTTCCGGGCTTTCTGTCCGTTCCTGTATCTTCATATACATTTCCGTGCTACTCCTCCTGGAGGATATTCACTGCCATTGTTGGCTGGCGTCCAGATTCCTGCTGGAGGCCTTGATTGTGATTAAATTACTGCTGTTGTGTCTGCTTGAGAGATTTTTCTTACTAAACTGTTTTGACAGCCACCAATTTGGCTAAAAATGATTAGTCCGGGAATGAGATGTTAAGCGTACCTGTGGGATGAGACGGCCTCTACTGTTACTGTGAGATCCTGTTTCTGGTGTACAGGAATGTAAGTTGGTAAATCTCACGAAAGCACCCCCACCCCCCACCCCCCCCTGATTCCCTCTTGTTTTCATACTGGCTGGAATCACACTAAAAAACACTGCAGCATTTGGTTAGCTTTGATTTACTGCTTCTGGTTGCTATAGGGATCCTGCCTCTGTGAGCATGAATTCTGTTTTTGTTGAGGATAGGTGTGGCTGTTGACACCGTTCCTGCAGATGACTGCAATTTGATGAGGGTTTTCCCACGGAAAGCTTCATTATGTTACGCAAAGTTAGGGTGTCTTGTTGGAGGTTACGGGGTTAGGTCACCCTGGGAGCCATGATCCTCTCATCTCAGTTTCCCTGGTGTGGTTGTGGGTGACTGAGGATGATGAGTATTGACGTGTGCTGCGGTATTGCGTCCGGAGGGGGGCAGGGGACTTCCCTGTGTTTGCACATCCAGGGCTATTGATTTGGGCTGCCTATTCAGTGGCCATGGCCCAGGGGACTTGAATCTGTACAGCTTTGAAGGGTGAGACACCGAGAGCCACGACTGTAGTTTGGTGTAGGAGGATAGGGGTTGGAGGTATGGCTCAGGGCTAACGGCAGTCTTGGATGGCGTGGATGTCCGTTTCCCTTCATAGCCTTTTGTTAAGTTCACAGAATCGCACTGGAGGGACACAAAACAGCATCTGTCATCAGATTTGCTTCATGTTTCAGTTGAGCTTTGGTGACATTTGTTATCTTAGCCTTCCTTCGAGTCACTAATTCACTTGTTTTTTTATTGTTTTAAAAGGACCGATTCAAGATATACTAACTGCTCTGTGTTCAAGTTTACTTTATTACTTTCGGTTGTTTTTATCGTCCAAAAACTGATTTACACTTTCGAAGGTTAATTGAACAATTGGAGGCTTCCCGTCCACCTCTAAGTGAGAGCACATCACATGATGCTTTTATTAAGAGCAAGCCTCTTCATCCAGTATCAGCTCCACTATCAAATTGGAGAAGTGCTGTCAACATCCTGAGCAATCAATGCCATCCACCCCCCACTCCCCAAGCAGCAGCCATTAACCCCTCTTGTTCCGGCATGCCTGGCCTCACTAAAATGGTGGCTCTTCTGCAGACATCTTTCTATAATGGCTGAGCAGAATTGCCTTCAAGCAAATGCATCAACATTCAACTGGACGTGGATTGCATAGGTTGTCCGATGGAGAGCTATGCAAAGAATGTCAACTTGTTGAAGGTTGTTCATTGTAGCACACGGGGATAATGGCAGCATATACACTCTGATTTTCCACACAACATGTTTACACGCTGGATTCCTAGGTGTGAGGGCCTTAGAGGGAGCGTGTTACTGTTGGCAACCTTAGAAAGTTACTAGTTTGTGAGCAAAAAAACCTGTCCAGGTCTCTCGTGTGTAAGTGTGGTGATCACAAGAAACCCTGCTGGTGAACACAAACTCATCACCATCGGAAAGAAGATTCTTTGGAATCTTTGAGCAGATTTATGCCTTTAGCATTTGTACTTGGGGATACTTAGGGCTGTGGATCATCATTTAGACGGCGATCCGATTTGATTAAATTAAATCAAGACCAACCACAATTCTTGATATTTGATACGTTATGCTTGATATAATTGTCTTTTTACTGGATGTACGAGAAATAATGTAAGGATAGTGTAAAATAATGTATGTAATCGCTATCATTAATATCTTTATTTAGAACAGCAGATCAGAAGCAACAAAACATAACAGATAAAAACATAAAGATTTAGAAAAAAAGAAATGGTATTTGTCACTTTAAATAGTCTCACACTCAAAGGTTTTTCTGTCAACTTCCTGATTAACTTCAGCAGTAAAAATAAAAAGCTAAACAAAACATAGACATCCCTGTTGCTTTGTATCACTTTCAGCGTTTTCTTTTAGCTTCAGCAGAAACACCAAAAGACCTCACGCTTATGAACATTTTGCAGACGCGGTCCAGCACTACTTGCAGACAGTAATATGACATCTCTTAATTAGTTAAAAAATGTTCATAATATTTTTACAGTATTGTCAAATTTATTATGTCTTTTTATTCACATTGTTGATTATGTTTAAAACAAAAATATTTTTCTAGAACTTATTTCAGTAAACTGACCTTCAGTCTCATTTTTCATCCATAAAAAACACTTGCACTTCGCTTTACTTTGAAAATGGGAACCTTCACCGACACTTTACTTTGAAGATTTACTGACTTGTGGTGACAGTAGTGCTTTCGGTTTGTTGAGTTTATTTTTACTTAAAATCCAACATTATTTTGCAGTTTTAGAGCAATATTTACATTTACTATACTCTACTGTATTTATGAAGATAGCTAATTAGCAATCTCGGTTGTTACAAATATTAATACTCAATTTGTCTGGAACAGATTCAGCATGTCTTGTAAATGTAAGTGTAAAAATTACTGCCGTATTTTCCTCACTCAAGGACTCACCGGATTAAAAGGCACCGGATTATAGACCACCAATGAATGGTCTATTTTTGAACTTGTGTTATTTTTAAGGAGCACTGAACTATAAAGGGCATTAAGAGAAACAAAAGACTCAGAGATAAGTCTGTCAATCAGACTATTACCTGTATTCACAGTAAATTTAGAACATGTTTATGACATATGTCATATATAACGCATAGCATATGCTATTCGTTAGCTACGTTAGCATATTCACAATGCCTGTAACTCCCAACCTTGTTTGCAAGACATAAAAATACAGACTGATACCGCTAAAACAAACGTTACTGTGACCATGTTAACATCCAACTTTGTTAGTAACATGTTAAAAAAAAAAAACATAGACTGACACAGATACAGATTATCCGCATTAGCATGTTCGGAATAACACCCAGTCAGTAACACCTAAAATAAAACAAACACAGTCCGGACCGGAGTGACTGTTAACCAGGCTACACTGTTCTCAGTCCATTCCGACCGAAATGCGCCAGTCTGGGCAGAGACCCGCCCATAACCTATACAACAGCCTCAAGTGGTCTGCGGCGATGTCGGACCGAGAAGTTAAACAGTTTGTGTAATATAGCAATATATAGCTCATTGCTGACACTGCTACACATTAGCCGCGTTAGCATTTTGCAATAACACCCAACCTTGTTTGCATCACTTACAAAACACAGACATTTGACAGAGGACCATGTACCTCTCAAAATCACCTAAACATCAGCAAGCGCAACCTGAATTAGTCCATGTATAAGGCGCAAAAAAAAAAAAAGACTTTTAAATGTGCCCTATAGTGCATAAAATACAGTACCTTGTTGACTCATTAGCTGCTTTAAATGTTTTCCATGTAACAATATTTAAGTTTTTTGCTTTTAAATGAGGAAAAAAAATCTTTTGCTTCTATCTGCGCTCAAAAAGGACCATGTACGAGTGAGAAAATAAAGGCAAAAAGGAATAATGCTGGAGGAACCCCTTGAACTCCAATTCAAAAACTTTCCATAAACACTGCCTGAGCTTTTAAAGAGATACCCCGCCCTTCATTCCCCGCTTTGCTTTGACGGTGCCCAGCTCCTGCTCACTCCTGGTCATCTACCTTATTCTTATCCCTGATTTGGCACCGAGCCACTTGGTTATGTATGGCCATAATGTAATTAGGCCACCCACCGCCTGGCCAGTAAACCTACTAATAACATGAGGGAAACAGAGAAACACTTATGTTCTGCGTTTATACCAGCAGACACACACACTGTGGCCTGTGCCGCTTTAGTGCAGTGTTACATGCTTGGCCATAATGAAATTAGTCTGCAGAATTTTTAGTCTGATGTATCGGGCGTCTGAAAGGCAAATTCACTTCTTATTTAAAAAAAAAAAAAAAGAGTGCTTTCAAAGACAGTGCACTTGAATGAAGCATGTATTTTTGCATCAACATGGGTTCAGTAAAAAGATCCATGCACCTCATGGATTTTAATGAACAATGTCAGTATATTCTCAGATTGTTTGCATGCTTCTCTTTCCAACACCGCTTTAATTCTTTGAGATTTGCACACATCTGTATCTAGAGACCCTTTAAGCCCATTGCATTAAAATCTGTCTCTCCTTACGTTTTTTCATTTCGCTGTTCTGTTGGAAGATCGCTGTTTTGTGGACCAGTTGACATTTCCCTTAAGTTGTTGGACAGATGGGCTCGTATTTGACTCCAGAAAACATTAGAATGTGAGTCAAAGAGCGTAAGATACTGAGACCCCATGTCTGCAAAACAAGTCTAAATAATCAACCCCTCCCCCCCTCTCCTTTTTAAACAGAAGGGGCTGTCAGCCCTTTAAAGGAAGCAGTAAATGTTTTTGTCTTTCTAATCTCACTTTTTTCCCCAACTTAAAAGGAAACCTGTCACAATTTTAGTGTTTTTTTTTCCTAGATAATATCTTGGTATGAGGTTGTATACGGACCTTAACATGGTCTGAAGGTCAAAGTTTGAGTTGGCCTCATCACTCTGTATAAGTTTGCAGCAGTTGCTCATCCAATTCCCATCTTTATTTTGGGAAAACTTACTAAACGCTTGATGGCAGGAGAAGCCAGGCTGTGGAAGTTGAGCGGGCCACAGGTGGTGGTACACCATGGTGTTTTGGTGGATTGGTAGATGTGTAATTTTGGCTGGAACCTTCACGTATTCTCTAGTTATTTATGATGAGTTTTTTTCATGCTGCATGGATTTGTTTGTTGGCGGGAAGTCTGTAAAGTTCTTTATTTCATTGTTGTTGGAACTCAGTTGGATGAAGAGATTTGGATCAGGCCTTTCATTTAAAAACCAAATAATCTCACTGTAATTAGTGCGAGACAGAGAGAACCAGTGTTCTCAGTGTTTTCACACGACCGTATTTTACTTCTAAATTAAACATTCAGTCATGAGTTTGTGTAGATCATGAGAAATGTGCCTCAATATTAGTGATTCTAACTCTGTAAGCAAAAAAGTACTCTAATATAGCTAATCTGCCCCAAATTGTTGATTTTCTTTTATGGTAGGAATGCTTGCAGGGTTCACGAAGATGAAATAGTTTCAGCTAATCTACTGTTAAATCAGTCTGAATCATTAACACATTTTTCTTTTTGTATTTCTGTGCAAAAGGATAACCCAAATTTTCAAAACTATTTTAAATGTATCTGTTATTTTTTTAGCACACTTTTCCAGATACAAGAATTCTGCTTTTTTGCAACTTAATTACACAGAGACAGAAATGGAGTTTTCCATACAGTAATTAGAATAAGGTTTTACTCTACCCAAACCAGTATGCCTCCTGTTCATAGCTGCACGGTCTGGCTAAGGCAGAGGTTAATGAAGTGTTTGTGCGACTCTATGGGGGTGGGGGTTGGCTGAGATTAAGTGCTAGATGGAGCTCTGCAGCAAAAGGGCATCGCTGTACCTCAATAAAGTTCTATGCAGCCCAATATGATAATGAACTGTGTTGATGAATGTTACAGAGCTAAAATGAGGTTTTTGTTGCTCCCAGAAGACAACAGAAAAAGCTTGTCTGGTATCTGGAAAAGGCTGCTTTCAGCTCAAGAAAACTCTGGGAAACATGTGGTGCATACCACTCCATCTGGTTACAACATCAGTTGATAGTTTATTTTCAAGCAACTGCAGTATCTTTACTTTTTGTTCACTACACAGCTGTATAACTACTTTCTACTGCTGCTTCAGATAAATATTCAGTTTGTTTCTAAACTATATTTTGTTCATATATATTTTATGACTTAACTTTAATACTTTGCAACCTAATATTAGCCTTTAACTGCTATGGTAGAAGTACTACTTTTAAACATAACAACTTCATGACTAACTTGGCCTTTAATTTGACTTGATTTTATGTAACCAAATGCTCCCTGTACATTTCCCTGAAGGAGCTGAATTTTGAGTGTTTCAATGACAGTAGTGACGTTTGAACATGGAAAGATGTTGAGAAAACATGTTTTCTGTAAAGTTAGTATAAATGCTCTGGCTGTAAATGCATCTGTTTCCTCAGTTAATTCATTTTTCTAAAATAAAAAAGCATTTTTGGAAAGGTTTTTAATCAGTTTCTAAATTAAGTAAAAATTGAATTCAATTTAATTTTATTTATATAGCCCGATATCACAACCGTAGCCGTGGGCTTCACACCGGTATTTATGCAAAAGCACATAAAATCAATCATAAAATTATATCAGTATAGAATCACACACGAAAATAAGAAAAATTAAGAGGTGTTTTGGCGAACAATACCTGGTTTCATGCAGGAAGACAGAAACGTGTAGCTGTGTTGCATTATACAGTTTTCGAAATAATTAGGAAATGAAATTGGCCTCAAGTCCATTGACTGTATGTAAGAACTGGACTGAGTGCGCCCTCCCCCCCGGTGCTCCAAACAGGAAGTGCCTGCTGGCTCCAAGAAGCCAAAATCCCATGAAGTTATAGAGAAATGAGCAGCTGCTACTCAGTCATTCTTGCTCTGATGGCTTTTTTTAACATGTTTTTACTAAATCAAACTTTTTTTCATGACTTTTTTCTTTAGTGCAAGTTCTTCAAGTTATAAACTGACCAATCAGATGCCTTAGTGAAAGTAGGTGTGCTGCTGGTCGCCACGTCAAACTTTCAAAACGTTTGACAGATTTTGTGTAGCCTGCTTTCAAGTGGTAGGGGAGTGACTTTCTAACAATCTCACTCCTGATTGGCAAGATGTGGCTGCCATAGAAACTCAGCCCTGCTCGGACAAACTCTGCAAAGAATCTTGTGAATTTGTGTTACCAATCGTGTCCAGAAAAAAAAAGGCTTTTGTTATTCACACAGATTTATGTGCGTCTAAGAAGCAAAGTGCTGCGTTGCCCTTGCACATTTGAATGCGTCCATGGCTAAATGTTGTCATTGGCATGTGTTAACCTGACCCTTCCTCCAGGTCTGTGCGGCCAAGAAAAAAGTTCAGCTCTGGCCGCACATATTTAGAAAATCACATGCAAGTAGTCATTTTAATAAAAAAACCAAAAAACGCTCAGAAGGTTCCTAACCCTAACAGCATCCATGTTTGTTTACAACAGAACTCCGCTACTTGTTCTATGGCCCTTTCTGATATTTTAGACATGTCAGAATGATTTTTTCTGATCGAACGTTTGGTGGATGTAAACATTTGTTATAATTGGATAAAGTTTTTCAGGGCCCATGTACACAATTCAGTTCTAATACAACCTTTGATAAGATTAAAGGCATTTTGCACATATACATGCAGCTAATGGTAACTGAATTGACCTAATTTTGTTGGAGCTGAAAGCAAACCATTTTCTGTGGGTCACTAGGTCCAGTTCTCATATACAGTCAAAGCTCAAGAAAAGTTCTGTTTTGAAATACAAACGACTTTTCACAGTAATTCATCACCTTCCTGTTTCTTTTTTAGATTTCAGCAAGTAGTTACTTCATTTATTTTTTTTTCTCACGCATGCTTTACACGTACATTTTTCCAAATCTCAACATCGTTTGGTAACGTCAACAGTTCATCTGTGATGTTTTTTGTCTCCGTTTCCTCCACTAAAACCTAAAAGGAGCAGCTTATTGTTTCTAGTCTACTAAATTCTTCACAGGAAACTGACTTCCTTCTCTCAAAATTGTTGACCATTCACCAAAAACGGGAGCTCCCCTTTCTCCAAACACCACCCCCTTGTCTTTTCTTTTTTAAAACAATTCCTCTTGTTGCAACTCTCCATTGTTTAGACTACAGGTTGAGCTTGCATTTTCACCAGAAATAGAACTTTTGCTTTGTTTTAGTCTCTAATGGCGTTTTGATAGAGACTTTAAACTGTCAGTCAAAAAGAAGAGAGACGATGAGCGAGTTTGTTTTAAAGTCTGTGCCTGGTCTGTATTTGTCTCCTTATTAATGCTTTGTTTTCACGCTTCTGCTTTGTAATCTCAATCAAAACAGACATGCGAGTACAGGGAGGAATTTTGTCGTAACAGTTCATTAATGATGGTGTCGTTTTTTTTTTTACTGTTATTGTAAAACCGTGCAGTGTGGCTCTAAGGGATTCATTGAAATGATTATGAAACATATTAGGCAAACCATGTAAATGCCTCTTATAGGTAGATATGAAGATGCGGAAATATTTTTCTCTTCTGGAAGTCATTTCTTTAGAAGCACCAGCCGTTATGAGAGGCGGAGAAGGAGGTTAATCATAAGGAGTGCCCCCAACACATCAGTAGCCACTCTAACTTAACAAAAAGCAACATGGTGTTAACATTCCTCAGATGACCAAGGTCCCAATTCAAGAGCCGACATGTCTGCTCCTGGTTAATGGCTCATGTTATAATTACTGAGTAAGTATGTGTGTGCTGTAAAGAAAAATTGCTTGAGAAGCAGACATGTTTTTCTATAGATAAAACCGGATTTTCATGATGACAAATGTCAGCAGGGATTACGATCTGAAACGGCCTTTTGTTGCTGGATCTCTGTTGTATATCACCAATGATCTCAGATAAGAAAATGCTGCTCCCCATCAGTCTTTTCTGGAGTTCCACAGTAAAACTTGCAAGTTGAAAGCACTCAGATGTCAGTCGCTGTTGTTCCCAGTGACAGACTAAAAGCAACTCCTCCGGGCTGCGTTTACCACGTTGGAGTTTATGCACTGCCTGTTCGGTATGGTGGTGGACGGGGATCTGGCCATCATGCTGTCGTTGGCCGTGAAGTCGGCTTTAATCTTAGTAAAGTCAAATGTTTTGCCTCTCAGATCATGCGTCTTCGTTTTCACATGACTACAATTACTAATACATTTGGAATAATTAAATTAAGTCAAAAAGAAGTTACTGTTGGTTAGAAATAATCTGAATTGAGATGGGATCTATTGCTTTCTAAGTGGGATTATTCTCTCTTGACTTGTGGGAACAAACTGGGTTCTGCATAGATGTTTATCATGAGTTCTGGTGTATCTGTGGAGAGAATTATGAATAAAGTGATGGATGATGGCTCCGTTCCTAAAGATTATCACATGATCTTCTGACCAGTTGACCTCGTTGATGGGTAATGACTGTTTGGGTAATGAAGGTTCAACGGGACCGATGTATGAAATTCGTTTTCTTATTTAGTCTTTTAAAAAGGTTATTTAAAGGCAACTCAGCTAATGAGCATAGCAGATAAAGCAGACACTAAGTGTTTATCTACTCTGTTATACCGAAAAAATGTACTACTTGAAAATCAACAAAGGGCACTATTTAAAATCGCAGTAGGTGAGAAAACTTCTGGACTATAATAAAGTTGATTTACAACAATGAAATCAACATTTATATATATATAATGGAATTTAAATGTGTATTTGGTGAGAAAAATGTTTGGGCTTCTTTGAGTCTTAAGCATCATCTGTTGAAATGTTAATAAATATTAAACTTGTATTAAAACAAAAGTATTTGGGGGAAAATGTAATATTAAACTTAGCAATTCGTGTTTGTCAGGTAATCCCAAAAGGACCAGCTATTTTTTTCATAATAGCTAATAGCCATCTGTGCAGTGGAAAGGCTGAGAGGATGTGTGCAATCATGTCTCATGTTCAGTCATGTGTATTACATCTTCATCTTGTCAAAGCTCTTGTGCATTCAGTGCACAGCTTTTTTTTTTTTTATTGAGGTTGAGGTTCAGGTGACAGCAAGAATATGTATTTCTGTGAATTATCAATCCAAACTCACAGCTGAACAATGACAGATATGTGATTTTATTATTTTATTTTATTTTATGGGAGGGTTTTACTTAAGGATGGTCCACCTGTGTCTGGTCAGTAAGTAGCCCACTATCACCTGCCCTCTTGAACCATGGTTTCAGCTTTCAAAGGAAAAGCATCTTTAAGGCACTTACGTGGCACTAAAGTTCTACATTTATAACACGGCAGCTTATCTCTTTGGATCTAAAAGAAGTAAGCAGAGATCTTCCAACAGCAACGATGCGTCTAATTTACATAGTTGAGACATTACAGAGGAGCTCACGTCTGTGTTAAACGCGTGCTGCAGACCTGGAGGCCTTGCATTTGTGGAGACGGCCAGTTTGCAGAGTCGACCGCAAACTTGAAACAGGAACCACTTGTAAAGCTCAGCATGGTGCCTCAGCTATGTGCGGACAGATGCAGATGCCGTTGGTCTGCCAAAAAAATTTTAAAGACAGGACTTCGTCATATTTCTGAAGGCTGACTAATCCAATTCAATATCAGTCAGGTTCCGACGCTCACGGTACTGGGATACCTTTAGGTCCGTTAAATCTGTTGGTATTCGGTTCTGGAGGTGTTTTCTTTTATTGTTACTGCAGGTTTTAAAGCAGAGTTAATGAAGAGGCTTGCAGCTTGACATTGACTGGACCGATGACGTTCTGTCCCTTTAGACCTTTGTTTGAGCTGGAGTCAGAAACACCTTGACCTCTGCTCTCTCATAACAGCGTCCGTCAGGGACTGTGTGTTTGTGTGTGGCTAAACACATTTGTCTTCCCCTAACAAAGCCAAGGCTGATAACCCAGAGGCATTTATGATCATCACAATCATTCCAATATTGCAGCAATTGACCAATTTACTTCAGATTAAAGGCTGTTTTTCAGAATAATAGTCAGAATCCTAATTCCTGTACATCCGTTAAATGTCGTCTGCTTACAGGATATAGCAGTTTTCCACCTTCCTTTAAGGCCCAAAGTGCTTTACAGTCAGCAGACAGCAAAGTGAAAACTTTAGAACTTTAATCCGACAGTTTTTTCGTTTTTATTTATAATCTGATTCTAAAGGAAGTTTTATCTTGAAAAACAGCTGTATTGTCACTACCACATCTGACTCGTTCTAGCCGTGTCAAGTCGAAAATCCATCCGCTTTCTTAAGCGGCTGCTCCGACCACTCAATTAAAAACCCCAAGCTAGCAGAGTTGACAAAAAAAACTAACGTATTTAGAAAGTTTGGCCGAAAAGAGCCAGAGAGGAAACAGAATAAGAGCCTTTGACTTCAAAATAAAAGAAAGCTCCATTTAATGGACTAAAAACAGGAGTCTTTACTCCAAATATGGATTTAATGCCACAGTTGTTCCCACAAACCACTATAATAATAATAAATAATATTCAGCTAAGGTGTCAGAAATGGTGGATTTACTATTAATTTGATAAAATACCAGTTTTATTGACCTTTTTTGTGTATTTATTTGCTGCACCTTAAGAGTCGGACGAGGCTGAAGTTGATGTCAGATTTTTTTCAACTTCCACTGACAGTTATAGGTCAGGGGAAAATCTATATCACATTTTAATGGTTCCTAGGTTAAATCTAGAGTACAAATGCAGTTTAAACCAGTGCAGATATTTTACAGAGGATAAAGATAAACTTTACCCTAAAAACTTAAGGGAAAATTGAGTTGTTTTTTTTTTATTTAAATCGGATGCCCACCTCAGCCTCATGCAGGCTGGTCTGCTAAAATATTGTCTGACATTAAACTGCTCTGTGGCCTAAAAAGGGTTGGGGACCACTGGTGTAAAATGAGAAATATCTGAATTCATAATCATTCATAAGAGATTAAAGTTTAACAGAGATGGTCAAGTTTTATGCAAAGGTCTAGAAACCTTAAGTCTACCATGTAACGTAGAACACATTGAAATAGATCTTTCCGCTGCAGTCTCTCTGTAGGTTTGAACACTGATTTACCACTTTTTCCTATTTCTAATGTTTAATAAAAAAAAAAGGTTGTTACTTATTGTTGTTTTATTGGTTATTACCAACCTGTTGAAAAATGTTACTCTCTGAACGTGGCAACATTCACATACCTGCGGGGGCAGGTCTTTCCCTGTAGTTGTAAATGGCCTTCCCGATTTAATAAGTAACCTTAAAGCAGTTGTCGCAGTTGTGTTGCAAGTTCGTAACTAATGAATATTTGTTTAGAGAGCATGAATGTTGACAGTGGTTACACAGGAGAGTGAGAGGGTGAAAATGACTGGCTCTCAGGGGCCTTGACAACCTTTGCCCTCGGGGCTCTTGTTTCAGGCCCTGTAATTGCCACTGACCAATGGGCTACCAGTTGAAACTAGAGCCCGAGCAGCAGCTATTAACGTCCCCCTCCGAGCGGATCTTGTTTTGATTCCTGATGCTTTTATAGGTTTTGTCTTTAGGAGACATTCCTGCTCGGCACATACCGTGCACTCCTTTCTGCCCTTATTTTCCTTCCTTCCCGTCTTGTGGGGCCATTGCCCCCCCCCCGTTCTGCACTCGCAAACATCCACGCTGCCACCATCAGCAGTGCACGTTTTGTGTGCGTTTGTACGTGCACACAGAGGCGTCGAGGCTGCTGACCAGCCCACCCTCCTCCGGCCTCTTCTGATAGCTACACTCCATGAACTTGGCCACCCGTCACAGCTGCGTTAAGATTGAGGGATGGGGGGCCCGTGTATCCAGCTGGGTCGGAAGACACGGGTGGGGGCAGGGCAGGCCCAGATGCAGATGGTTTGGGTCAAATGGAGATGTTTGAGGATGAAGGGGGAAGGGGGCTTCTGGAGCTCAGGGGCACAATAACTCCAGGGGTTCCTCCTTCAACCTCTGGATGAATTCATCGAGAGGAAGCCAACATTTGTTTTTAAACGTCGCTTAGCCTCACGGAGGACTTATGTGGTCTGCAGCGTCCCCCTCCCTCAATGGAATCAGGGATCGATATTTTTTGTAGAAAAAATGTTTATGTTGTTTACAACACACAGATAAGTTGTAGAAACCACTGACTGTATATAAGGCCTGGACTGAGTGACCCCTCTCCCCTGGCGTTCCAAACAGGAAGTACTCTCTGGCTCCAAGAATCCCATAGACTTCTATAGAGAAACGAACAGCTATTACTGAGCCATTTTATTGGTCAAAACTAACTTACTAGACTCAAAAGAAAAAACATGCTTAGCGACACGTGAACATTAGTGTTTTGAATGTTGACACCTCCAGCTTGAACGGACATCGTCGTGACCTGTGTGAACATGGCATTGCAGTTACAGTCCCTTTCACCCATGCACACACATTCACACACTGACAATGAATTCGCTGCCTAATGCTGGCACCAACCTATAACACCAGCAGAAATGTGGGTTCAGTGTCTTCTAGGACACTTCAACACATGGGCAACATGGCGGCAATAAAATTAATTGAACTAACTTGGATGGAGCCAGAAGTAAGCCATTTTGTATGGGTGATGTCACACTTACTATGTCCATTTCTCTTATACAGTCAGTGCTTGGAACAGTACAAACAGAGTTATTTCCAGCTGACGTTCCATAAAATGATCCCAATCATGGGCGGATGCACAAACATCATCCAAAAAAAAGTACAATCTTTGAGGAGGCAAATGATTTTCTGCATCCTGTCAGCAAATATTTACAAACCATGTCATAAAAACAAAGATATCTATGAAAGATAGATTCGAGAGGTCTTTAATGTTTAACAGAAGTTTTAAAAGCTTTTTCTCAAAGGAACCTAAAGAAAATGTAGGGCTTGAGGTGTAAAATGTTTGCGCTGCATTGAGAGCTGTCATTTATAATCAGTCATGATGAACTATTAACCCCCCCACACCCCCGGGGCTGGAGATAACTTTCAAAAGTTAAATGTCACATAAACTTAAATGTACAAAAACAGGATGTCCACAAAACCCATTTACATTTTAAGAAACATTAAAGGAAAGCAACATAAAAGTTGTTGTCATGTTAAGAAAATACAGGAAGTACTTTGATGGTAGTTTGATGTTGTCAAATAAACAACACAAAGCATGGAGAACCACAACACAAAGATCGGTTCTCAGATACTGTCTTCTGCTTTTTCCTCTCAGCTTCTCTGTTTTCTTTGCAGACGGCACCGCTCTGCTTGTTTATTTCCTCTTTGACCTTGATTATCTTGTCTTTCTTGGCATTTGCAGAATGGCAGTGGAGGATGGACAGACGAGGCTGACAGCAGCAGAGGAAGAGGGGAAGCCTCCAGAGACTTTGCAAAGGTGAGTTTTCCCTTAAAGTTAAGAGTTTGGAGCGCAAGCCAGCAATGGAAGTGAACCAAACCTCCAAGAAAAGGCATGCAGTCAGAGCAGCTGCTGGTTTAAATGGAGCTGGTTCTGACCAGGAAGAAGATGGATCCACGACTATTGTGTTTTTATTAACACCTTCACCTCCTGCACTAAGTTTAAGGATAAGACATTTTTCACATGTTCCGTTCTCTTTCAAACTGAAAATAGGTCGCGTTTCAAGACCCACTCCAATGAAAAAGGGTGTTTTTAGCATGTTCTAGTGGTATGTTTCTTATGGAGGAGGACATAAATAAAGAAAATTAAAATTATAATTGCATTTCTGAGTATTTCTTTATTCAGACCGTTGTGAATCAAGAACAGATGAAAAAAAATTCAGTTTGAAAAAAGAATGTATTTGCTACAGAGAAACTACAATCAGCAGGTCACAAGTTTTCTGCTCCGCTCCATTCTGATGCATCCACATGCAGACAAATAGATCCATGAACGTCTTTGTTTTCCTCGTCTGAGCTGGAATCTGGATCAACACTGGACAACTGGACAGTTCCAACATTGCTCGCCATTTTTAAAAAACTGGTAACGCTAGGCTGGACGTGTGAGGTGCTGTAAGCTCGCAGGAGAGCCTGTAAACCTAGAGCTCTCAGTAACAGTGAGGGCAAGGGTGCAGGGGTTTCTCTGCACTGAGGGTTTGGCCCACAGCTTGGAGGCGAATATCTACTGAACTAGAAAAGGACAACTCGCTGGTAGGAAAGGCTGGACATAAATCCAACTTCCTCGTTGACCCTAAAACTGTTATGAACTGGGTAAATACACATTCTGATCTGTTCATAGACTATTCACCTTCTTGAAAGTATCTTTTTTTCTGGGTATGGCATTATAGTGTTCCCTTGTTTATCACCCAAGTTATGCTTTAAAAATGAAGATTTGCGTAGCTTAGGCAAGCTAAAGGCATTCTGTCCAGGAGACACAGATTCATCAACACTCTTTGGTCCCCCCGAATAGTTCATGTGCATTCACTGTGTTGCAGGACCTTACCAAGGTTCTCCTTCGGGTCAGCTAAAACCCTAATTTTCAGTCGGTCTACAGCTCACTTGTTTTGAACTTTCAGACCAGTGCTGAAAATGTCTTTTTGTTGCGGCTGTGGGAAAGTGTTGTAAAATTCGCTTTAAGCCGCAGTAGTTTTGCTCTAGCAAACCTATTTGAAGCGTAAATGGTACAGAAATGATTTCCTTTATTGTTATCAACTCATTGGTGAAGAAAATTTTCCTTGAAGCTTCAGACAATCCTTCCTGAAGGCCAACAATGTTTTCATTTTGTAAATGCGTTTTTGTTCTGGCCCTGCTTTCCATGTGGTCGCCTGTTAGAAAAGATATTCAGAGATAAGGACAGTCTGGACTGGGCAGACAGGCACCTGCTTTCACTGGTGATTCATCATGTTGGAAAAAGCTGCACAAGCACAGCAAACATTCCTTTTTACTTTTCTGTTGTCTTTCAGCTCTACGAGCTGGACAACGATCCCAAACGTAAGGAATTTTTGGACGATCTCTTCACCTTCATGCAGAAACGAGGTAAGCCACAATGATCTCTTCATTTCAGCTCTTTCTAGCATCTTAATGTAATAACAATAATCAGGTTTATTGTTTTTGAAAGCATTAAGTTGAATCCTGTGAGCATATGATTGTTTTGTACGTGTTACACCTTTGAGGGGGGAAGACGGTTATTGTTTAATTTCAGCCGGTTACTCATTTGCAGGCTTGGATTAATTTTTGAAGTTAAACTCATCATCTTTGAGCTGATTTTAAAGGTCTCACATTTGCCTAAACCTTCAAGAGCTGAAAGAGGCTTTATTTAAATCCAATGCTTCCATGTGGGAAATGCCGCACAACTTCCTTTTCCATCATTTCCAAAGGAAGCTGACCTTTTTCAGATGATTTTACATTTAATTTATTAGTGTGAGCCCCGCAGCACCGTCTGATCGGTTGCATCTAATTCCTTTTACATTCCAGCCCTTCAGAAATCCACATTTGTTTCTGCTCGTCTGATGTTTCTTGTCTACATGTCAAGCATGCAAGTTCACTGATCAACTTAGAAGACATCTTGTAACTCACACCGCACGTCCTTAGAAATCTCCGACTGATTCCCTTCCCCTGAGTAAAAGCCTTAAGGTGTCAGCTGGTGAGATCTGCCTCAGCTGATCCTGCATTATCAGAGTCAAGTAGATCTGTCAGTGGCACAACTTATTAAGTTGGTCAGCACGCAAGGCAAGCTCAGCTGACCATGTGCTGCTTTGACTGCTCGACCGCTCAGACTCATGCTGCTAATGTACTTAGGCTTTTATGGAACGAGAGCGCAGTCAGATCTTATACATCCCGCCCAGAGTAAATCCCGGTGGGATTTTCGCTGCCATCTTTTGTTTTTGACTTTGAGATCTAAATATGAATGTCCAAAGAGATGTCTGCATGTGATGGTTTGTTCCAATGCGCCAAAAAGCTACTAATCAATGCGGATGTCCTGTTGTTTAACAACCCACAATGCATGTGTTTGCGCTTATCCAATACGTGACATTGAGCTAATGTGGGAAATTTGTTGGATTCTAGTTTGGTTTCTGAGTCTGGCACCAATCATTTCATTTTTTTGCTTCTTTTTTATTTTTATTTTTTAATTTTTTCATTTATTTTGTGTAAAGTGTGTTGTAGTTTAGGTGTAAAGGCTAAAACTGAACTAAAAACTAGGGCTGTGAAGAAAAGAAAAGATATTGTGATGACGTTTAAAATCTAGAGAATTGTCCTGATGTTTTTGATTCATATTTTTAAGGAATGTTTCTTGAGTAATTTGGAGGAAAAAAGTAAAAAAGGCTCAACGAACGACCAAAACTGAATGTGGGATTTGAAGCAGGGGTCTTGCAATTATCAAAAGTAGTGTGTAAGCGACTAACTACAGTCGCCGCAAGAGCAGCTATTGCAAAGAAGTACTTTTCACTTAATAAAGACAGGTACTCACAAAACGCTGAGTGTAGGGCTCGCTCGGGTTATCACAAAAAGATTTGTTCATCCAGGATTCTTCAAAGTTTTTAAACAGGAATCAGGTGTTTCTGTTGTAACAGCATTTTCTTTGTATATTTGAGCACTTCAAAAAGTACCCTCCTTGGCCCAACAGTAGCTGGGACGGGTTCAGGAAACCCCGCTGCCCCGAAAGGGTTACAGCGGGTTCAGAAAATGAATGGAAGTTCAGGAGGTCAGATTTGATTTAACTCAGGCCCGTAGCGACCGCTGCTTAATTTGCGCCATGCTGCTCAAACCGCGCTTCTGACAGACCTTCGCGCTGCACCGTCCGCTCAAATCACACCGCAGGACCTCAGATTGTACCACTGACTTAACATTGAAATCGGCCGCCTCTGCCGAGTGAATCACGTTCGGTGTGAGCGCAGCTTTAGAATGATAATTACATTACCTTAAGTGCATTTTTACTTTAGTCTTTTATATTTCTAAAGATTGTGAAGCAACGATCCGATGCGGCAAATATTCATTTATTAGAATTTTCTGAAACAGGTTGCGAAAATGATATAACGTTCAGATTGGACCACAGATCATCCAAAGGTTTTTGACAAGTCAGAAGATGACTGTCAGACATGGGAAGACATGGGAAGTGAACCCCAAAACGAGTAGCAGATCTACAGCTACCCCTGCTCCTGAGAGGCTCCATTTGTCCAAAAATCTTTCGCTCAATTTTGCTACTAGGCACTCTAGATGGTCAATTGATTGCCAGATTTATAAACCTTTAGGGTGTTTTGGCAACAAAAATAATGTTTTCACGGCACATTGAAGAGCCCGGCTTACTGATTTCTATGAATGTTTTTTAAAAGCTATTTTCCGCTGCAGTCATTCAGAGAGCTGCACTTTATCGCTTTGCACAAAGAAGTAGCTGCCTGCCTTTCAGCACAGTCCTCCATTAGGAGTAAAACAAAAAGAACAAAAGCACCTTTGATAAAGATCTGCAGCCACTTCCATTCTGTTTTCCTCCCGCAGAAGCTGTTAAAGGGGGTTGCTGCTTAATTCTGAAACTGGATATTTTTCAAGAGCGAGAAAATGGCATGCAAAGAAAAAAAGGGCGAGGAGTCTCGTCACTTAAATGAAATGTCACGGTCTCTACATCATATGAAGATTAAAGGAATACATTTACGGATGGAGAGTTAATAGAGATTTGGCTATAAATACACAGAAATAGAGGATACATCTCAGACATTCTGACGACTTCTTATAGAAATATGTTGGATTTATGGCTGATCTCACATACATGACTGTTACGTGGTGTCTGCACCATGGCGCTTTCTTTCGCACAGTGTATTGAAGTGGAGGCGTGAAAAACATCTGCAGAAAAGTGACCGGTGCTTGATAATGGAGCCATGACTTTGATATCATCATGAAGCCATAAAATGAGACGTTATCGTAAAACCAAACAATTTTTATGATGGACAGAGCCGCCTAATTACAAGGCGGTCATTCAGTGAGTTTTCAGATTTCTTTTGCTCTTGTTCTGTGACCGTGTGTGATTTTAATCAAAGCAAATCACTCTTTAGTTTTTGAAATGTTTTTAAAATAAGACATCAAGTGTTTCATTCATTTAATAATTTGGGTCAAATGTAGATGCATTTAAAGAGAACATTTCCTGGAAATATCCTAAAGTATGTTTCGTTTTTTATTTTTAGCTTTGTTGCAAAGGAAAGCTATTCAAAAAATAATTTACTGGCTTATTGGCAGAAAATCTTCCTATATTACACAAATATTCATCGTTTTTAATGTTATTTATGAGTAGTGTAAAATAAACAATTCTAGACAATCCCAGACTAACATTTCATTGTTTTTAAATCTGTTTCTTCTTTTCCAGTGTTGTTCATTTTTGTGTTTGTGCATCAGAGCCTCATGACTAAAATAATCAGAGATTAATGTTTTATTTCTTTCATGCCATTCTGCCCCCTTTCTGTGCTCATTCACTGGAGCTCTCCTGACCAAAGCAGGTCACCATGCTCCTGGATCTCTGCTACTGATTAAAGCTGGCATACATGACTCAGTCTAAAGGTTGTTTACTAACACTTATTCCTGTGGTACAGTTTCAGGTTAACACCATTTTTTTCCCTGAGCCACTGCAGATTAGATCATAGAACTGATGCACAAACGCCGGATTAAACATTAAACATGAGATTAATGGTAAACTTTGGTTTAAACGTCAGATTGAGCTCTGTGAACCTCCACCTGCAGATTCCGACAAATAAAAATGGACCTGCAACCAAACTAGAACTTTTCTGAAGAAGCTTTTTCAAAAAATGTTTTGTTTTGGAAATTGATGCTTTGGAAAATAATAGGATAACTTTAAGTATATATCTTTTTTTTGCATGAAATTCAAACAACTTTTTGGAAAACACAACGTAAAAACTAAAGACATTTGATTGAGGCTAACAGGTTTTTCTGTAGATATATAGAGCTTCAGCAATTTGGTTTTAACATAAAAGAAAAAAATCTGACCATATTGTAAATGTTAATATTCTGTATTTTAGTTATTTGCTTGCTGCTATTAAAAAAATAGAGGCGGAACTAAGTATTTTGTTTCCTCTGTGCCAGTTTTGTTTTGCACGCTTATGTCCTACTTGTAACTAAAGGCAAACAGATACTTTAAAATGACCATAGAACGCTTAATTTTGGTCTGATTTAAAAATAAATAAATAAAGAAAGAAAAAACTATGATCATCAGAAAATATTAATATTAATGCCGTGGCATTAATATTTTAGTGCAAAGTGCAACAGATGAAGAGCATTTCAAAGGTTTCTGTTAATAAATACGTCCTTATATAGGAAACACAATACATACCTGATGCATGGTTGGGATTTTATTAGTGGTGTCAATCGATTTTAATCAGATTAATCACATTTTTGAATGGTGATTAATCATGATTAATCACAATGTTTTACTAGGTACATTTTATATGATAATATGCGGCTTTTAAATAAAAAAAAGGCCAGAGAGAAAATTTTCCTTCGTTTGTATTGTCTGAAAGGTTTTAATTTGTAAAGTGTTAACTCTGATGTCTCAGAAGTGAAATTTGTGTGCATAAAACACATCAACAGTAAGATAAGCAGAACACTAAAGACTTTAATGTCTGCAGTATTACTCCAAGAAAACAAAGATGCTGATATACAACCATAAGAAACAAACATTGTGTTTCCTCACTTTAAATGGCCCGAGTGAATGCTCAAATCTGATTGGCTGCTGTGTATTCACGCGCATAAAAAGAAGTTCCAGTCCCTGGTCGACGGTGGCCATCCACGGCCCCGGAGCGGCGAGGTCTTGGCCGCATTTGCATTCACACGGCGGGGGGCATCAATGCTAGGCTGGGGTGTCCAGCCTAGGGGTATTATGGCAAGTATACTATATACCATGTACATGCTGTGTAGGAAGTATACCAACTACATACTTCTTCAGATTAAATTGGAACATATTAAATTCCCAATATATGGACGGTAACCTAAATAAACAGTAAACATCAAGTATACTGCCTCAGTCAGTTCTTTTAGGTGTACTAAGAAGTAAGTGTACTACTGGAATACTTCATTTATACTGAAAGTATAGACTAATTAAACTTGTAGTATATTTAAACAGACTGCTTATTGCTAGGGGCCAGGAATATTTTCTTCATAAAAACACAATATTTAAATCCTAAAATATGAACAAAGTTTTAAAACTTTAAAGGTTTTTATTTGCAGCCCCACTTTAACTGGAACAACAATGATTTCCTACAATAAAAATCAGATTAATGGGTGTAGTTGTGGCTGGCCTGCAGTGGTTTCTGTGCTCTTAACGCTGACGTCTTGTTTGGAGGGTAATGAATGAATGAAGGTGAGTCGGGGTGGGGTGGGGTGGGGGGTCAGGATCTGTCAGGCTCCTGTTAGCATCTCTGTTCTGCAGCAGACTGTGAGTGTTAGGCTGACCCCGTCCTTAAGCTGGTCAGAGGCAGAAATCCATCAACCAGGGGGGAAAATGGAGCGGCCTGGTTTCTCTGCCTCAGTAAACGTTTTCATGTCAAACCCTCCACCTGAACCAGAACCTGCACCAGTTCTTCAGTTTGTGGAGCTTGTCCACATTTCCAATTAGTGTAACTGGATTCAGCTTGTGGGGATCACGTTCCTGTGTCATTTGAAGGAGTGACTAGTGGTTAGGAAGTGCAGGGGTCAGCCCTCCACAAACGGGTGAAAGAAGTAAACCTGTTCTCCTCAATATAACACATTAAAACAGAGTAAAGTTCTTCCCGTTGCAGCTGGACAGGTGAAAATTAGACCACCTTAAACGCTTGATGACAGGAACACGTGTTGTGGAGCTGATAATACCTTCATAAGGGTATAATAACCCAGGGCGAGTTCTTCACCTCTACCTGTAGACGAGAGGCTGACCTCTCAAACCAGAGCGTTAATCACAGGGAGCAGCTTGGCCGGATCCACTCTTTTGCCAGGCAGTTGTTGACGGTACCCTCTAATTACACCACCATCCATTTCTCTGCAGTCCGGTGGAAATGAGGGGGGTACCGCATGTAAGGAGTAGTCCTAACGCGCGGAAATCTCGGGACAGAGAGAGACAAATGGCAAGGGCCTTTTTCCCACCTTGGTAAGGGGGCCTCTAAAGTCATGAAAGGAAAGCAACAGCGGAAGGAAAACTTGTGAGGGATTCCCGTTTCCTGCCTGCGCGCTGAAAAACATGCATGTGTGTTAATGGGTCAGGAATTTTTGCAGCTGTTCCAAATGGTGTCGGTGAGTAAAAAGGGCATTGATGGGGCTCTGTGTTACAAAAAAAAAATGTCAGAAGACGTTATAATTCAACACTCTTGACCTTTAACTTCCTCAGCGCTTGAAGTTACAGGAATTTCAGTTGCGTGTTTTGCTTTAACCTCTGATCCCTTTTGCTTCTTGTAATATTAAAGAAGGATCTGAGCCTTAATCAAGCGGGCGACCTCATGTTTTTATTAATCATTTGCTCCGAGGAGAAACATTAGCTAATGGCCGGACATGTGCATACAAATGCATTAAGGCTGCTCTCCCCTGGTGAGTTACAGCGACATCACTGTTCATTAGATCCATTACAGGCTTTCTGCTCTCACTTCCACTCACTGCAGAACGGCAGCTAAAGCTGCCTTGACGCTATTAACCACCGCAAAGGTTTCGATTACGCAGATGGGTGATTGCTTGTGATGGTTTTGACGCCCACTTGCCTTGTTATTGGGGTGCGAGGGGTCGCAAAACGAGGAGTGAGGAGCAAGGGTGCATGAGGAAAAAAAAAACAAGGAAGAAAATAAGAGTGATCCAGCCAGCTGCCTGTCAGCGCTGTCCACTTGAGATGATTAATGGCTCCAGGCTGTGATGGACAGAGTCACTCCTGTTCATTGAAATCACCAGTTAAGAGGAGAGGCGCATGGGGAGGTGTTTCTCCTTCTCTTCCTGCCAGAAACACTCACATATTGCAGTAAGGAAAAGCACGATTCGTCCTCCTTTGAGTGTTTCTTAAAGTTTGACTCTGATCATCTTTTGACCCCTTTTTTCAAAGCATTCCTAGAGATCTTTTAATTAGAATTATGCTGTTTTTGGCCAAAATTAAATAATCGGTTGTTTCTCCAGATCAGCAGGAATTAAAAACTCGCTGTTGGTGCAAAGCAACCCCGCCCCTCTTCCACTCCTTGTTGCTGAAAGCTCTCTGTTTACACACTCTCCAGCTAACGTGCAGCCCTTCACAGCCCCCACTAACATTAGCGGTGAAACAAAAATGGTGACCAATATTAGAGCTATTGAGCCAGATGCCAGCTCAGATGAGGAAAACAAAGATGCAAATCAATCTAGTTGTCTATTTTGTGGCGTATTTTTCACGCCACGAAAACGATTCTTTTTAACAGCATTTGTTTCCGTCTGCTCCTGATCCAAAAATGATTTGAATTTAGAAATGCAGCGTTCCCTCGTTTATCGCGGGAGTTACGTTCCAAAAATAACCCGCGATGGATGAAATCTGCAAAGTACGATTACAGATGTTTTAAAGCTGTAAAACCCCTCACTACACACTTTCTACACTTTTCTCAGACATTTTCACACTTTTGTGTCTTGTTTAAACTCTCAAAATTCAAACATTTGGAGAAAAATAAGTCCAATATTAAAGAATAAAAATAAAGATCTGCTTTTGATGGAAGATTTGTGCAAATGTAACGAGCTGAATTCATTATTTACAGAGACACTGCACAGAGGACACAGATTGACTAGTTCAACAGCCAATGGGGTGTGGAAAACTGCGCTATGTAAGGGAAAAAAGAACACGCTAAATTGCAGTAAATCTGTAAAAGGTGAACCGTAAAACAGCGAGGGAACTCAGAAATACATATTTTTAAGCTTAATTATCTTTATATATGTCCTACATTATCAGAGAATTGCCACAAGAACATGTCAAACTCCAAAATCACCATTTTCATCATAAGAAGGACCACGTCGCGCCATCTGTTTTTTTTTTTTTTTTGTTTTGGGGGGAGAGAGAAAATCCCGGTAGGTCTGTTAATGGTAATAAAGTGGTTAGCAGGAGTTGCCTGTGTCATTAAGTTGTTGTGGTCTTGATGGGCCCGGATAAATATTTCTTGAATTAGAGGGAAAAGTAGGAAAATTGCAGTGATTACAATGAAGGATTACTGTTTAGCTGCAGCACCAACCGTTGTGTTTATGCTTCATCATGTGGCGCTCATTTGAGTGTTTTTGAGGAAACATTACAGCAAGATGAGACATTTATCAAACCAGGAAACAGTCATCTTTTGATCTATTTTTTGATTAGAACATTTGGATTTGAAAAAAGGTTTATTTTCAAGCAATCAAAACAGAAATAAAACTAAAGAAGACAAACAACAGAAACACATATCTATACAGATAGAGGATAATTTTAGCTGAATTTAAATTCATTCCCTACCTCTACGGCTTCTCTCTAACTAAAAATAGTGTCTCAAGTTGGGACGTTACTACCGCTTGATCATGTCACGAATAGTCTGCCAGCGCTCAGAAAATATCTAACATCCGTTTTAGAACTTTCAAACTTAAAATCCACTTTTTCCTACCGTGTGTGGGATACCCAGCCTCAAGTCGCTATGGCATCCCCTAAAAAAACAAGTTTGGACACCGTGACGGCTCCAAATACTCCTACAATTGGAGCATTGGGAAGGTGCCGTAGGGGTAGGGGAGGAATTCTACCTCAGTCATACAATTATCAGAAGATAAATCTACATATCCATACATCCACAAACACATGTAAATGATTCAATTAGAATTAAATTATAAATGTATCTACCTATTAGCTGTTGTGCATACAGAACATGACAATCTGAAACCATTAAATATGAAGTTTGTCAAAACGAGTTTGATTAATTGCTTGAAAGGGAGGCAAATTAATATAATCTCAGCCCTGTTATGCTTTACTAACTTTTTTCTTTTTATTTTCATTACCTAAATGATCATGATCCAGTTCCTAAATTCTGATCAATTATTGTTGATCACATAATTATTGATTAATTATGTGATTTGCATTGACTTGGAACCGGAAATAGATTTTAAAAGCGTTTTCGGTGGTCTTTTAGTTATGATTTTGCTGTTTTTAGCCAAAAAAAAAAAAAAAAAACCTGTGTGGTATTCTAGGACATAGTTTCTGCAGAGTGGCAGGAGTTCATTAGAAATTTGCCTCTAAGTTGTGAATGGAACCATTGGCCCAAAGTAACCCCCCCCCCTTTCTCCATTGTTTGGATTGGATTGGACCCCCCCCCACCCCCACCCCCCTCCCGCAGAGTATTTTCTACCCTCTTTTTCCA